>JAREIS010001147.1:0-26183 GCA_030060385.1 Muscicapa striata striata
ACAAGTCGGTGATGGCTTGGAGAAATCCACAGACACAGCATTGGGAAGCTGATGTTGAGTTTGTGGAGGGTCACCCCAGATTGCAGAGCTGGCTGCCGTGGTAAGAGCCTTTGAGAAGTTCTCAGAACCTCTAAATCTGGTAACAGACTCTTCGTATGTCGCTGGGGTGGTGTCCAGAGCGGAGCAGGCAGTGCTCAAAGACATTGATAATGAGCAGCTCTTTAGGCTGTTATCAAAACTAATCTATTTGGTTTCTCACAGAGAACATCCCTTCTATGTGATGCATGTGAGGTCGCATACAGATTTGCCAGGTGAGATTGCAGAAGGAAATCAAATGGCAGACACCTTAGCAGCTCCAGCAGAAAAGGCATGCCTTCCTGACATCTTCCAACAGGCAAAGCTGAGCCATCAGCAATACCACCAGAATGTACCAGGTTTTGTCCGTCAATTCCAGATAACACGGAGTCAGGCCAGGGCTATTGTCGCCACCTGTCCCAGCTGTCAGCTCCAGGCCATGCCATCGCTGGGTATGGGGGTTAACCCCAGGGGCCTAGGCAGCTGTGAAGTGTGGCAGACAGACGTCACACACATTCCTAGTTTTGGACGCCTAAAATATGTTCATGTGAGCATAGACACATATTCAGGTGCAGTTTATGCGTCAGCTCATGCAGGGGAAAAGGCAGTACATGCAAAACAACACCTAGTACAAGCCTTCCCAGTTTTGGGGATCCCTAGAGAAATAAAAACAGATAATGGCCCAGCTTATACTTCTAAGGAGTTCCTGAATTCGTCCAGCAGTGGGGAGTGAACCATAAGACAGGCATTCCACACTCCCCTACAGGCCAAGCTGTGATTGAGCGCACACACCACACACTCAAACAGGTTCTAGCTAGACAAAGCAGTTCTACTGTGTGGATGTCTCCCCAGCAAAAGCTCTGTAAAGCATTGTTTACAATCAATTTCTTAAATTGTTCATTTGAAAATATGAGTCCTCCTGTGGTTCGTCATTTTAACAGCAGTAAACAGTTTAAATTGTCTCAACATCCACCAGTTTTGATTAGGGACCCAGAAACATGGGAAACCAAAGGTCCCTATGAACTCGTAACCTGGGGAAGGGGTTATGCATGTGTTTCAACTCCCTCAGGACCTAGATGGATTCCTCAGAAATGGGTAAAGCCTTTTGTCCCCAAAACTCCAGCTACAGCCGAAGGAGATGAGAAGCAAGTAACCTTTGCTTCCAAAAGAAGACGCCGCAGAGGAAAAGGAAACAAAAACTTCATAAAGGAATACCCTCAAGCAGACAAGGACTCATAACATGTTTCAAAATGTTTGTTTTTCTTTTCAGAAAAAAGCTACGCTCGAGTTAACCCTGTGAAGAACCCCATCCAAGTTGTCTTCTTGTTAACTGTTTAAGGGCTGGGGGTTTTCTGGGTGGTGGACTTCCATAGCCAAAACTATTATGTTGCTTGTTTTTATTCTTTTCCTTGTAGCTATGGCATTTGGGATCATACGTCATTTAATATTTAAGGCCATTAATGGAATCATTTCTTCTACTTCAGGGGACAATCATATAGAATTGACAAATATAAAACAGTCTAACTCTCCCACTTATCTCAAATGGTGGTCAAAATAAAATTCGGACTAGAATTAGTTTAAAGTCATCCCCCCCCTACTTAAAAAAACAAAACACGGGGAGATGTTGTAATTTGATAAACTGAGGTAAAAGGAAGGATTCACATACCCTGACATCTTCCGGCTCATCCCAGAATTCCTATCCCTTTTCCTGTTCCTTGACCTTCCCGGATGACTTTGAAGCACATTAAGTTCTGTATCCTGATTCCCAATACCCTGTGTCCCTATCCCATTGGCTGGCAGCCAAAACCACTCCCTATTCACCTTCCCCTGAATACCTGATTCCTGGAGGGGCTCTCTCTCCTTCCAGCCATGTCACCGCCACGGAATAAACTGAACTGAAGGAGCATCTTTTGTATCCCTTTTTCATCCATGCTAAAAATACTTTGTCTGATCTTAGGTTAATTAGGAAAAAGACACAGTATCTTTTAGCAGTTCACTTCTCCATTTTGACCTCTACATAAGGATTTCCCTTGGTTCTTTCCCCTCTCCCCATCCACCAACACTACAATACTTACTCAAGCAGCTTAAAATTAATTGCTGTCTTTCCAACAACTGGAATTTAAACTCTAGCTCTATAAAAACACTGAACAAATATAATACAGAAATATCTGCACACTTCTATAATGGAAAATCATAATTTAAAAATCAACAGAAATAAGAAGAGCTTAAGATATTCAGAGAAGGCTTGGAATTTCCTTCTTTGTTTGCACTGAGCCTTTAGCTCCAATAAATTGTTAAAATGAGACAGTGGTTAAGTAATCCCATGATCCCATTTATCAAGGACACACTGCCCCCTCATTACCCTGGATAATGGGCTCATAGTAGTGTCAGAGTGATAATGCTGTGTTCATTAGCTAACATAAAACAGCAAAGCATTTCAAGGCATCCAGGACAAAAACACAAGAACTTTTTGATGTTAAATGCACCAAAAATGCTTATGTGGAAGCACATGAACTGAGGAACAGCATGACTCCAGGAGTGCAGTTTGACTGGAGAAAAGCTTCAGCCCATTTCCTCTGCCTTGTTTCACCTGGAAGGACAGCACAGCTCAGATGTAACTGAGCTGGAACAAACTCCAGAACTGCACAGGAACCATTAGCTCCCAGCTACTTTGTTGCTGTAGACAAATTTGCATTTATTTTCCATGCCCCATCTAACCTTAATTGTATGAATTTATTACACTACATAAATCACCTAGAGGCTTCAAAATTCTCAGACATCAAGCTGCCACAAGTAGCAACAGAACCCTTTTCTTAGAAAATGAGCTTTTTGTTTTTCAAACTCCTTTCATAGTAGGCTAGAAATAAGCACCAGCATTCTTCTTTCTCCAAGAGGCTTTAAGCCCCTCAGATCTTTCCACTTTGCTTTTGCTGCGACTCCGTATTTAAAAACACCCAGCATCTTTCTTTCTGGGGACAAACATATTTGCTCAATGAAAAAAAAAATTAAATTCAAAGTTCCAAATAGCCAGGAAAAATAGAAATTTCCTTTGTCTTGGATTGGATTTTAATTGGGATAAAAAGCTCTCCACCTCCAAAGAATCCATATTTTCTTCATTTTACACAACAAAAAGTACATCCCAGGAATTGATACCCTTTTAACCTGCAATTTACAGATTTTCTCTGTTGTCAGAAAAAGTAACCTAGGGAAATGAGGCATGGAAAGTCAGGAATTGCTAGACTATATTCTAGAAGTGTAACTGTATTAAAGCTCATTAGGAGATGGGAAGATGGAGGCACCTGTCAGGTCTGAGGAAATAAGTGTCCTATTACCTGGGCAGCTCTACAGCTGAAGTGAGTGTGAACTGTTCATCACTGCTTCGTGATGTTTACTCTGCCCTTAGTTGTTCACTGGCACTTCCATCCTTTGCCTCTGTGGATGTTGTTTCTTAATCTTGCTGGAAAAATTGCTATGGGGCCATGGACATTTCCAAAAATTACCACTACTGGGGAAATGTCCATTCCTCCTCTGCCACACCCTAGGATGAAGTTTCCAGAAATACCAAATCACAACACTCAGGGGTGCTAGGGTACTGACAGTCAGCCTGAAAAGGGAGGCACATTGCAGCTGATCATTTTGGTGGAGTATAATACTTCAGTGTTTCAGTGCAGAATAAGCTGTACCAGTTACCCTGTCATTGGAAAGATGTGTCTAGGCCCCTCTCTGACAAACTTCTTAGGCTGTAGCTGGTAATTAATTACCAGGAGCCCTGGCCTTCATCAGTGAAGGCTTTGCAGTCTTCTGTGAATTTTGTTATCTACATCTGCAGCAAAGTTTGCACTTCTGCTCTGTCATTTTGCTGCTAGCTGGGGCAGGGGCAGGCTGGGAGGGAGTACCTGTTTGACAGCAGTAGCACAGATGATCAGAGAAAACATCAGTGTTCTGCTGATGTCAGCCCAGGGATTTTCTAGTCACTAACTTGTCATTTTATACTGCAGCATCCGCAGTGTCCTGACATTTTAGGATTCCCAGATGTTAAGCAGCAGATGGCTCAGCACCAGTATGAACTTCACCATCCTCCAATGCAACTTACATAAATGCAGACCAAGACTTTCCTGAAAGATCTACCATTACCCTTGAATAAAATGATCAAGCTCAAACCCCACATTTCAAGCACAGAATTTATAAATGAAACCATCTCTTTCCTTCTACCTCTTTCTCCTCATTCTTGTTTTAAATCCTTTATATTGTGCTGCAATTTTTTTAATAGCTGGTTATGAATTATAGGACTTACTCCTGTCACAGGTGTTATAAAAAGTTTGGATTTTTAAAAATTACTTATCATATACAATCTTTTAATAAAATAAAAAGGAAAGAACTGCTTCTTTGGGCTTCCATAACACTGCACGCTTAAGAAATTTGTACATGCAGTTCCCCATAGTAAAACTCTAGGTTAAAACTGTGTATCCATCCTGAATAACTGTATCATTCCAGTGCCTAATAAGCAGGGAATGATATAGCAGAAATTAAAATTTATGGTGACCATGTGCTTGAATTAATAATTTAAGCAAATCATAGACTTAGGTACTGGAAAATGTCTCACCACTCAGTATTTTACTCCCAAACATTTTATGCAAAATTAGTGTGTTGTTGTTCTGTGTGGTGGTTTGTATTTGGTCTTTGGGGTTTTTTTAACCTTTATGCCTCTTTCTTGGGGTTATTTTAGTTGTTGATCAGTGTTTTAGGTTTTAGACCTTTGGCCAATTTATACAAGTGCCTCTGATGTTTGGGAAGCAGTGTGAAGAAATATGAATGTGCACCAAGTATTGTTTTTTGCTTCCATTATACAAAGGCTTCTCAATTTCTTAAGTATGAATACAGAACAAATGGGAAGAAACAGGTGACTGCTAACAGTTTGTAACAACTCAAACATAAAGCATCTTACTGTTTTCTGAAACTGCAATGTGGAAACAGGAGCAGAGGCTACTTCTATCTCGGCAAATACGGCCGACATTAACAAATCTTTAGTATGGACTAATCAGAGCTCAAAGGCACTCAAACGCATGGCAGCTGGGTAGAAGAGCCTGTGAAGCAAAGGTACTGTGCTACTGATGACTTACACGCTTGTGTCAGCAAAAAGAGTCTTTGGGTGGCCCAGCTAGTTTAATGATTTGAGGATCAAGAGATTACAGTTTACCAGAAGATTCTTAGACACGTCTATAAACTAAATTTACACAACAATTGAGAGCTGAACTTCAGTCCTCAGTGTAAAAGAGCTAAAGTACAACACACCTCACTTCTATCCTCTTCAGGATGATGCAAAGCCCATTTTTGCAGTTGTCATCTGCTAAGCATAGGAAACACCAGCTGTTAGTATCTTTAGTAGGACAGTTGCTGGAGTCCAAAATAATAAACCCATTAAATCATTCTTATTAGGGATATTTGATAAGGCAGCTATCTAGATCTGTCTTCACATGAAAGAAGGAAGTGTATTCTGACCAGGAAACAACTAAAAGTTCATACTTTTCTAGAGTGCTTTGCCCTGCAGACCCTCATCAACACTCAGCTGAAGATGAATTTATTAGTGTGATTGTATAGCTTGGACAGAAGGCTTCTGATTGCCCTTCCTAATGACTCTCTGGCTCTGAGGTACTCCAGGAGGGTCCAGGAGCTCTGGACAGCTCCTGCACAGCTCTGTGTAAGCCTCCATTTAGGAACTTTCCTGGGAGCGAGTAGAGACCACATCCCCCACCAGAGCACCTGCTTACCTGAAATACAGATAAAAATGATCCACAAGTGCATGTCTGCTCTAGAGCCAGCTGCTCACCTCCAGGACAGGAGCATGTCATCACCTAGAGGCTGGATTGACCAGCAGGGCTGGGGAACTGAGTGCCAAGCAGCACTTCCATGTGACTGGGACCACTGCCACACCACATGGCTGCCATGCTCTGTGCAAGAGCTTAGACAGCTGCTGGGGCAGAATAGAGCAGCTGGGCTGCATCCCTGAAGCTGGAGATGGATTCAGGGAATTTGAGAGCTGGGGGCTTGGCCTGCCAACTCTGAGTCCTGCAGCTGCTACCGACCTTCCCCCTCAGCCCATGAAACAGGGTTGGGACATTCCATAGCAAGCACCAACACAAACCCCAGCGGGCAGTCGGCTGAACGCATAAACATGGGGCTGATGTCTTACCAAACACAGCTGCAGCTCCCAAACACACACTGTGCTCGTCTTAGCCTGGTCCTCCAATAAGCTGCTGCTCATCCTGTCTCCCCTATACCTTATCCTCTCCAATGTCTCAGCAGAAAACAGCTCTGGGAGAAGCTGAAGAGCACAGGGGGTGTGAACCCAGTCACAAACCTGGTTACACCGGAGTGAAACAAATGTGTCCTTGAAAAAAAAAAATTCCTGACAGACCCTCCCGTTATTGCTCTGGTGAAAACAGCAGCAGTAACACAGACAGCAAAGAGAGTAAAGCTTCAACAGAGGAGGTGGGGAGGAGGTGTGGGTTTGTTCGCCCCACGACGTTTTCACTGCTTTTTTTCTTTTCTTCTTCTTCTTCTTCTTCTTCTTCTTATTATTATTATTATTATTATTATTATTATTATTATTATTACTATTATCATTATTATTATTATTTTTAACCTCTGTGCAAATATCTTACTATGAACGGCCAGCAGGCCGAATGTTCCAGCCTGGCAAAAAGGGGACTCCCAGGAAGCCCCAGCAGTGCCGCAGATCTCCTCCCTCCACACCTGCCGGTAGCAACTGGAGGAAAAAAAAATCTATCTGAGCCTTTAAGGTGGGGAGAGCAAGGAATGGCCCAAGGGCAGAGTAACTGATAAAAGCCTCCCGGGAGGACTTCTGCCCCCATCCCTCTCCCTGCCGCTATCCAGCTCCTCCCCTCAGCATCCAGCATCCGACACAGATTAACCAGCGCTCTCCAGCGACGGTGCGCACCGGGACTGCTCCCGCTCCACGCCGGCGGGATTCTGCAACACGCGGGGACAGCAGCTTCCCTCCAGCCTGCGACAGCGACACACACAGCTCTGCTAACACCACATGGCCACTGCGGGAAAAGTAAGGACATCGCATTGCCCCTCCTGCTTCCCGAGGTGCCCTGCTCTTGGCCAAATGCGCTGCAGAAGGCGCAGCCTGCACACCACTCTGCATGCCCTCTTTCCTCCCACCTTACTCCCCCACCTCTTCCAAACCTCCGTCCTTTTCCCCACATTCTGCTTTCCGACAACTGCACGTGTCCATACCTGCACCAGGTAGTGCATTCCCCCTCTGTCCTGCCCAGCTGCTCAGGAGACAAAACACGGAATTGTGCCGCTCTGCAAAACACTCTCCTGCTCAATCCCACTCTGTGCTCCTGCTCTGGCAGCAAAAGCAGCTCTTCAGTGGTGCCCTCTTCAGCCACTCATCTCCTGCACCCAACCTTGTCCATGGCAATGCCCTTTTCAAGCTGCAGGCTCCATTTTGCTGATGTCAAACTGCTTTGACTTGATCGGGGAAGGGTTTGAGTGATGTCGCACATAAATCATCCTTTTGGGAAGGAGACAAATTATCCATTGCCAGCCAGGCAGGGACTGTTTTGTAACCTCTTTTTAGGTACCTTCAGCCCACTTAAACTAAAAGTTCTGTCCTGCTTGCCTTAAGCTGCAGAAGTGCTCATGTTTCTGTCACATCTGCCCCATACACCAGATCAACCAGTCATTTCATTTTGCATTCCACACTTCACACCAAGCCAATGTTTAGTGAACATTGTTCGGCTTCACATACAGCTGAGTACACCAATGTTACTACTCTCCCACCACATCCCACCCAAACAGCAACCCCCAGAAAACAGCACAGGACAGTTGTGTAGCTCTAGAAGAATGTGCTGCAGTGTGCAGAGAGACATGTTGTGCAGCTCTGGCTTCCATGATTGTAAGACAACTGTCCTGGCCTTTTGTCAAAGATGAACCTTTCCCTGCAATGTATTCCTCTTGGTTGCTTCCAGGTTATCAGCTGCAGGGCTGCTGTTGCCTGGGCCCCAGGCAAGCCACTCTCTGTTGAGGAGGTGGAAGTTGCACCCCCAAAGGCAGGGGAAGTCCGGATCAAGGTAAAAACACATTTTAACAATGTTTCTCCCTTATGGGAGTTGCTCTTCTTGTGGCTGTACCTTGGATATAACCAAGTCATCTGTGTCCACCCACGGGCCTTAACTGTCCAGAAAAGTTCTGTGGAAAACCCTTCTACAAACTGAGATAAACAGAGGCTGGACTAATTCTAGAAATCACCATTTACTCTTTGCTTTCCAAACAGATTGTGGCCACAGGCATCTGTCACTCAGATGATCATGTTTTGAAAGGTTCCTTGCCTAATGTAGAATTCCCAGTTATACCAGGCCACGAAGGTGCTGGGATTGTGGAAAGCATTGGAGAAGGAGTGACCTCTGTGAAACCAGGTAACCAACACACATTCAAAAGCACAACCTTGATTCACGCCTCAAAGCTCTGCCAAGAACTCAGAAACTTTCTCCTGCTCCTGAGTCAGTGGTTAAAAAAATGACTGTATACTCATTGCACTGGATTCTCATGTTCCACTTTCCCAATCTGTTCCTCATGTAGACGAGTGGGGCCTGGAGCATTCATCCTGAAAGAAACAAAGGCCTGTCCCGCTCCAGGCTATGAAAAACAGTATAAAAAGGGGTCCAACCAACACCAGGGGACCCAGTGTGACAGAGGCTGGGTAACATCGTGTGTTCACCCAACACGAACCCGGGCTTGGTGTTTTTTTCCGGTTGTGGCTTTGCAGGACCGTATTTTTCATCGTGAAAAGAAAATTTGCAAATTTAACCTTTTAATTCGGTTTGATTCGTTTATTATCTATAACAATCTTGGTGACCCCAACGTGATCCTGATTTTGGGTTTGGGGGGGCCCCCTTTCCGACCAGGAGGCGCCTCGCTGACTTCAGCGGCCTGGTGGAATTGGGGAATTCCCCAAAGCCTGTCAGGATCCCGAACTAAAAATTCGAAAAGCCACAATCGGAAAGGGAAAAGTTGGGCCCCGAGCTCTCGGATAAACCGCGGCAACGTTTTTCACTCAAAAAACTCGACGTGCACGAAGAATCCACGCAGGAAAAGGAGCCGTAAGTATTGCGTGGTTGAGTGAGGTGTGACTGAGCGCGTGATTGAGACGTGATTTTATCACAAAGCGAGTGTGGACCCCAAAGCCGCAGTTCCATGATCCCGCGAGGGGTGTGGTCGGTGACGGGGGAAGCGAACGTAACGTGGTATTAACTCTCTGTTTCGTGTCAAGCCTAAAACTTGGGAAGTTTTGGGGGTCGGTCATGGGGAGGATCGGGAGGGAAGGTACGTTCCCTGGAATTGGGAATTGGTAAACCTCTCAGACCGTTGGGCAGGACAAGCCCAGGAAAAGGAAAAGAGAGCTCGCCTCCTTTCGAAAAACCCCACGGAACGGTTCTCTGTGTGAGATGAGTAGATTGGAAACATTGAAATAAAGTTTAAACTTTAGTACGGTAGTACCCGGACCTGGTGGTGGTCCTGGCGTAAAACACGGTAAGTAAACATAACAAAGGTAGCTCGGGGGGGAAAAACCTTTTAGAGAAAATGGGACAGAAAAAGAGCAAACCTCAGGGAAAAACCCCAGAGAAGTCAGCTAAGATAAGAAAAGGTAAGTTACCTGATATCCCCAGGGATAGTCCGCTAGGGTGGATGTTAGAATACTGGGAGCAAGGTTCAGATAAAAAAACCAAGTCTGAGGAGAAATTGATACATTATTGCATAGCGGTTTGGGGGGGGAAGGAGATCAAGGAACATGTAGTATGGCCCATCTTCGGTACATTCGAAAGATGGGTCTGCCAGGCTCTGATTAGCCACGTGAACAAAAAAAAACCACAGGTAAAGGAGGAGAGGCATTATGCTAAATTATGGAAACACACTAGCACTGGGTTATACCCGGTTAGAACCTGTAAGGATATTACATCTGTAAGCGAAACATGGGAACCCCTGGACAATCTCCCACCCCGTACCTAAATCCCACTCCTCAACCTCCCCTGTACCACCCCCTTCCCGCACCCATGAACCCCTCATACCAACCTTTGCCTCATCCCTCCCCCGCCCCAATTCCCCGGGCACCGGCTGCAGCGGCGCCTCACCCACCCCCTGCTCCCTCCCTCCCAGGACATAAAGTAACAATTCCTGCTGCTGGAGAAATTGGATCCCCACCAGCAAGCAGGACCCGACACAAAACAAAAAGAGTATATACTGACGATAGTGGGGATGACACAGACGGACATAAACTCCTTCCTTTAAGGGAAGTGCCCACTGCCCCGGGGGTCATTGGATTTGTACACATACCAATTAACACTGCAGACGTGAGAGCATTTAAGAAAGAGATGGGCAATCTAATGAATGACCCAAGAGGAGTCGCAAACCGGTTAGACGAATTCTTAAGAACTAGCGTATACACATATGATGATATTAATGCCATATTGAGGTCATTGTTCAATGTCGAAGAACGGGCAATGATAAGGCAAGCCGCGATTCGGGATTGGGAGCGTAGAAACCCCCAGGGAGGACAAGGGGACCAGAGGTGGCCGAGCATGAGACCGTTGTGGGACGCGCAGACAGAAGAAGGCAGGTTAAGAATGATAGAATTAAGAAGCATGGGGATACAGGGTATACGGGAGGCGGCTCCCAAAGGGCAGAACATGAGCAAGGCACTGGCACAATGTCAGGGAAGGGATGAGACGCCAGTTGAGTGGCTTGAGAGATTGAGACAAAGTATCCGAATGTATTCAGGGACGGATCCTGACTCTCCTATGGGGGAGGTCCTCCTGAAAACACAATTTGTTGCAAAATCGTGGGAGGATATATGGAGGAAGCTCGAAAAAAATAGACGATTGCAAGAGGAAGGACTGCAGGAATTATTGAAGGAGGCGCATCGGGTTTACATGAGGAGGGGAGAGGAGCAACAAAAGGCACAGGCCAAGGTTTTAGTGGCTGCCGTGAGGGAGGCACAAAAGCAGGAGCAGACTCGGGACAGCTCAGGACCGGCACCGAGCCAGCAGACCCAGGGGAAGCGAGGCCCCTCCCAGACTAAACAGGCGGCCGGACGGAGGGAGGCTCCCGAGTGCTTCTACTGCAGGAAGAAAGGTCACTTTAAGAGGGACTGTAGGAAGCAGATGAAAGACGAGAAAATGTTTCAGGAGGATTAGAGGTGTCAGGGGCTTTTTCATTTAGGGTCCAGAACATCCCTGGAGCCCCTGGTAAAACTAAGGATAGGACCCAAAAAACTAATTTTGATATTTTTAGTAGACTCTGGTGCTGAGCATAGCACCGTCCAACAGCTGCCTTCAGGATGTACTATAAGTAAGGAAACTGTGATGGTAATTGGAGCAAAAGGGGAACCTTTTAGGGTACCGGTAATTAAAAATGTTGAAATAGAATCTGAAATGAGGTTTTGTTTAGGGAATCTGTTGTTAGTTGAAGAAGCAGATTACAACCTGTTGGGGAGGGATTTGATGGTAACATTAGAAATAAGTCTAATTGTGGAGAGTTCTCGGCTTATGGTGCATTTATTTAGACTAACAATAGAGGACGAGAATAGAGTTGATTCAAGGGTTTGGCACACACAAGGGGAGGCGGGGAAATTAGAAATAGAACCCATACACATAAAAATAGATAAACCTGAAGAACCTATTAGAGTTAAGCAATACCCCATCCCCCTAGAAGGAAGGAAGGGATTGAAAACTCTCATAGAGGACCTCCTTAATAAAGGGACCTTGGAACCTTGCATGTCCAGACATAACACTCCTATCCTAGCTATTCGGAAAGCTGATGGTAGCTACAGGCTGGTACAAGATCTTAGAGCAGTAAACAGGAGAACTAAAAGCTTGTTCCCCACAGTCCCAAACCCGTACACACTTTTGAATAAAATTTCACCTGAGGACACCTGGTATCGTGTAATAGATTTAAAAGATGCATTTTGGTCCTGCCCCTTGGCAGAGGATAGTAGAGACTATTTTGCCTTTCAATGGGAGGACCCGGATACCAGTCGTAAGCAACAATACCGATGGACTTCCCTACCTCAAGGATTCGTGGACTCACCCAACCTGTTTGGTCAGGCTCTGGAACAGCTGCAAAGCCAATTAGTGCCGGTAGAAGGGACCAAGTTATTACAGTATGTAGATAATTTATTAGTGGCTGGTCAGGAAGAAGAGGATGTCAGGACAACCTCCATAAGATTGCTGAATTTCTTGGGAGAAAAGGGGTTAAAGGTTTCTAAGTCAAAGCTGCAGTTTGTTGAGCCCCAGGTTAAGTATTTAGGACACTGGCTGGTGAAGGGAAGGAAGAAATTAGACCCAGAAAGGATAGCAGGAATTATATCCCTACCCTCTCCCCGAACAAAGAAGGAGGTCAGGCAGCTGCTGGGACTCCTGGGTTATTGCAGGCAATGGATTGAGGGGTACAGTGAGAAGGTAAAATTTTTATACGAGAAATTGACCACTGACAAGGTAAAATGGACAGAACGGGACGAGGAGGGATTCAAAGAGGTAAAAGAAATCCTCATGACAGCTCCTGTGTTAAATCTCCCAGATATAAAAAGGTCATTTCAATTATTTGTGGACGTTAGCAACCAGACTGCCTACGGAGTCTTAACACAGGATTGGGCAGGAGCTAAGAAACCGGTGGGATATGTACCAAAGCTGCTAGACCCAGTAAGCAGGGGTTGGCCCACTTGCCTACAGGCAATTGTGGCAGCAGCATTATTGGTAGAAGAAGCAAAGAAAGTAACATTTGGAGCCTCGTTAGTGGTGTATACTCCTCATGATGTGAGGAGTATATTACAACAAAAAGCAGATAAGTGGCTCATGGATGCTAGATTGTTGAAATATGAAGCCATACTAATACACTCACATGATTTAGAACTACGAACAACCACTGCATTGAATCCAGCTCAATTCCTGTATGGGGAAGCATCAGAGGGACCAACCCACGAGTGTGCGGAAATAGTGGAATTGCAGACAAAAATCAGAACAGACTTGGAGGAGGAGGAACTCGAAGGGGGGGGAAAAATGGTTTGTGGATGGGTCAGCAAAGATAATAGAAGGAAAGAGAAAGTCGGGGTATGCAATCATAGATGGGAAAACAGGGGAAGTAATTGAATCAGGACCCCTCAGTGCAAGCTGGTCGGCTCAGGCATGTGAATTATATGCGGTTTTTGGGCATTAAAAAGATTAAAAGGGAAAAGGGGAACAATCTTCACAGATTCAAAATATGCCTTTGGGGTGGTCCACACTTTTGGGAAAATTTGGGAGGAAAGGGGGTTAATAAACACTCGAGGACGAGGATTAATTCATGGGGAATTAATAAAGCAAATCTTAGAAGCTATCCGAGAGCCAGAGGCAATCTCAGTAGTACATGTAAAAGGACACCAAACAGGAATACAATTTCGGATCCGGGGAAACAATTTGGCCGATAAGGAAGCCAAAAGTGCTGCACTAATGACAGTAAGTACCCCAGAAGTTGGGGGGAGCAGTACTTGGGAATATCCCCCTCATCCCTCTCCCAAAGAGCTTGAGGAATACAAGAAGATAGGAGGGACATTAGAAGATGGTAAGTGGAAGTTACCGGATGGGAGGGAATTAGTATCAAAGGACTACACCAGAAAAATTCTGAGGAGATTGCATATGCAAACTCATTGGGGATCCCAGGCTCCGGCAGAACAGTTCCTGAGATTCTTTGGGTGTAAAGGGATTTATGAGCTGGCTAAACAAGAGGTGCAAGGGTGCCTAACATGCAAGAGAGTAAACAAAGCCAGGACACGACAGGTAATCTGGGGTAGTCGCCCTATAGCCTATCGTCCCTTTGAAAGAATTCAAGTGGATTTCACTGAATTACCAAAGGTTGGGAGGTATAAGTTTTTACTAGTATTAGTAGACAAATTAACTCATTGGGTGGAAGCTTACCCAAGCTCTAGGGCCACCGCCCAGACAGTATCTAAATTCCTTCTGGAAGAACTCATCCCTCGATATGGTGTAATCAGTCATATAGACTCGGACCAAGGAACACACTTCACCTCAAAAATTATTAAACAATTAGCGGAGGCTCTGGGAATTCGGTGGGAATACCATACCCCATGGCATCCTCAGAGTTCTGGACAAGTTGAAAGGATGAATCAGACATTGAAGACCCAGTTATCAAAATTAATGATAGAAACTAAAATGTCCTGGCCAAAATGCCTCCCCTTAGCATTATTAAATATCAGGACTAGGCCTCATTCTGAGACAGGGTTATCTCCTTTTGAAATGTTATACGGTATGCCCTATGATCATGGGATGCCCGTGGGACACCCAAAAATAGAAGATGGACAAATACAACCATACCTAATAACCATAAGTAAAAATTAACAGGATCTTCGAAAGCGGGGAGTTGTCACACAAAATGTTCCTCTAGGGTTCGCCATACACAAAATCCAACCTGGGGATCACGTTCTCATAAAAACCTGGAAAGAGGTTTCTCTCTCTCCTCACTGGGGGGGTCCTCTTCTTGTCCTTTTGACCACAGACACAGCAGAAAAGGGCTGGACACACGCCTCCAGAGCGAAAAAGATCGAGACAAGAGAAGAGACACCCGAGTGGAAAGTGACCTCCCACCCTGGAAGCCTCAAGCTAAAATTGCGTTGAACAAGTAAATGAGCACCTTAGATCAGATAAGGTGTTCAGTTCCTGGGGCAGGTGTTTTCCTTTTGTTCATTTCAGGTGCCAGATTTGTTGTGAGGTTTGGGTCACGCATTGTATATGGGGAATCAGGCCTAAAGGTCTCTGTACTAAGTGCCTTGAGGAAGAGCTGTCTCTGACTGACCGAATTCTAATACTTGCCACCAAATTGAATATTATTGAACCGGAGTCGATCGAGTGGTTTTCGCTTGTACCAACACAGGATTAGGGGAAAACTAAATTGCAGGACGGTAATTTTGGAAATTGAGTGCCGGAGAGCAAATAAAGTATCTTGTTGGACAGATACAGTAAAAATTATCAAGGTGGGATGCCTTTAAGGGACGGTATGCAGTTTGGACTTCACACTGGTCCCCTGAAGAATACTTCTGCTGCCAAGAAGATGGTTTCCCTCGCCGCCAGCAGCAACCTGGTGGGCGTAGGCAGAGGCAGAGAAGTACACCTGTGGGGAGTCCTGGTGAGCCTGAGCCTAGTCATGTATCCTCTGACTATTGCATACCCAGAGAATGCCCTGAGCCCTGCAATACAAAGCCATAATGAGTGTGGGGAGTGCACACAAATTAGTACCCCTGCTCACCCTGTCCTAGCTAATTGCACCCCTGAGTGGAAGGAGGAGCACTGCACCCTTAACGGCACTCAGTATGTAAAGTGTAAATTGGGGGAGAAAATGGTATGCTATGATCCCAAGGCAAGAAACAGAAACGGGCAATCAGAGACATTTGCTCATAACATTCACAAAAGAAGTGCAAGCCAGACACCTCTTCCCACATGTGAACAATGCAATCGTACGGTTTGGATAGGGGGAAAAAGAAAATCGGTATTTGTGGCTTATTTTCAGGTGAATCAATTGTGTTATGACAATACTCAACTAGGGATGTGTGTCATGGAAGGGAAAACCTACTGGGTGGGCAAAAATCTAAGGTATGAAAGCAGACTCATCTCAGACACTGAACCTGTTATCATAGACCTTCTCGAGGAAGACAATGACCGGATCTGTGCCCAGTTTGATAACACTTTCTGTTTTTCTAGAGATAGGGAAGGCATGGATCCTGAGAGCAAAATAAAACAGATAGCCATAGAAATAAAGAAACAGGAGTCAGAGATGAGAAGAAGGAGAATGGAGCAGGAAAGATTGAGGACCCTAAGTGAACAATATGATTTATTGGAGAAACAGTATGATAATTGGGGTTTACCTGGCTCAGACAAGAATTTGTTTATCGATTTAATGCAAGAGATTGCAACCGAATTAGGATTGACCAACTGCTGGATTTGCGGGGGACTTAAATCAGCAAAAAAATGGCCCTGGAAAGGTGAGAGCTTAACTCCAGAGCAACTCCTAAGGGGGGATAAAACCCAAATTTCAAAGACACTTCAAAACCTGAGGGCTGGGTCTTAGATAAAAGAGTGATTGGATCAATTTGTATCAGTTGGGAGGGAAGAGAATATACTGAGGTAGTGGGATACACCCCGTGTGTCTCCACCTTAGCCGTAAATTCAGATAACAAAAGTAAAATTTGGCAGCCAGAGTCCCCTGCTGGGTACTGGAGCCTAGAAAAGAAAGGCAATTGTGAGTGGAGTGACAAGGTTGGACTTTGCTGGAATAAAGGCTCTGGAGCTAACCCTTACCAGTCACTAGGAGAATTAAGTACTTACTGGGCTGAACCAGGAAGTACAAAAAGTACATGGAAAGCTCCTGATGGGATATACTGGGTATGTGGGAAGAAAGCATACAGTGAATTACCACAAAAATGGAAGGGGTCATGCACTCTGGGAATCATTCAGCCGGTCTTCTTTACTTTACCAAGGTCTGACAGTACTTTCCTGGGGGCACCTCTCTATGAGACACTGAATAGAGAAAAAAGGGAATTAAGGAAGAAGCTCCCTGATGTGGGTGGCAGCCAAGTTTGGGGAGGGGAAGAGTGGCCAGCTGAAAGAATAATAGAATACTATGGTCCTGCAACATGGGCACAAGATGGAAGTTGGGGGTACCGGACTCCGGTGTACCTGTTGAATAGGTTGATAAGGCTGCAGGCCGTGGTAGAGATTGTGTCAAATCACACCTCAGATGCCCTCGAATTGTTGGCTAAACAGCACTCCCAGATGCGAGCTTTTGTATAGCAGAATAGAATAGCATTAGACTATTTGTGAGCGGAAGAAGGGGGAGTCTGTGGGAAATTTAATGAATCTGAATGCTGTGTCGAAATTGATGATTACGGAGAAACTATAAAGGGTCTTGCAGCAGAGATAAAGAGGGTAGCACACGTTCCAGTCCAAAAATGGAATTCCATTCTCCAGGCATCTTGGTGGGACCAGTTATTATCAGGAGCTTGGTGGAAAAAGGTAGTGTTCTTTATTGTGTGTTCATTGGCAGGAATCATATTCATACCATGTTTAATACCTTGCTTTATTAGACTAATACACTCGGTGGTACAGGGCATGCAAACTGCAGCTATGCCCATGGATCCTGAACTCGCATCAGGAAGGGTGAATGGTAGAGCCTCCAAAATAATGAAATTAGGGAGAGGGGAGATGAACACCAGGGCAATGGAGGCGCTGACAAAATTTGAAGAACAGATAGAGAGAAATCAGCTCCCCTATACAGATTATCAAAAAGAGCCAGTAGAAGAATGGGATGGCAGTGAAGAATCTGAAGAGGATTAAAAGGGGGAACACGAATTAATGTGTTTATATAGAAGGGGAGGGATTGTGATATATATATATATATCATATTGTAATTCGTGTTTTATATAAAATAAGTCTGCAAAATAAAAAATAAACGAGCCACAGGTAAAGGCAGTGATTGCCTCAGAGCTAGGTAAATTAACATATCTACAGGTCGGACTGCTACCGATAAGCACCTATCTCCTGGGGAAACCTGGAAACTCAAGGAGGAGCGGCATTTCCGAAAATCCCATCACTCCACCCCCAGGACTGCATTCCCGACTCTGAATGAAGACCACCACCTAAAAGCAATACACAACGGACGGGACTTTGTTATACCCTGCAATTCCTCAAGCACCATCACCTCCCATGGAAAATCCCAACAGCTCTGTCAGAACTGTTCCCCTCATCTTACACAAGCATGTCTGCAAACCTCACAAGAAGCCCTTCCTACTCTGCCTGAAGAAAAAAGGTTTTTCAGAAGATGAAGCAACAGCATAAGCCAATGAATGATCCCATCTTGCAGCAGCAACTCCTTTGCTTCAAAGGCTGCTGGGTGGAATGTCAAGAAGCCTAGTCAAAACTTCCATCCTACTGCAGATCCCTTCACCTACCCCGGCAGCGGGCTGCCTTCACCCAGTCTGAAGTAAAGTCTTCACACTGCCAGCCAATAACACCTCCACCAGTTTATGCAGCCAAGAACAGACTCGGGCACCAAGGACATGCTCTGCAGACGTGGCTCAGACACAGTCCCCGTGTCCAGGTGAGACACAGGCGGTACCAAGCAGGCCCAGAGCGGAGCCGGGCGGGATTCCCCCGCCGGGGGAAGGCAGGCACAGCCAGGCACTGCTGCGGCCCTCAGGGAGCGGCGCGGGGGAGGCCGTGGCGTCCCGTTAGCTGGGAAGGAGTCTGGGCAGCCTGGTGTCGGCAGGAACAGCCCATCAGCCAGGACAGCGGGCCGGTTCCCTCACAGCCACAGTGATGTCCACCTGCCGGCCGGACTAAAGGGGCCGCGATGGAAGACGCTGGCGCAGCCACAAACCCAGCCGCGCCACAAGGCAACACCGCGGGCACCCTCAGGAAACACAGAGACCTCGGCCCGCACCGCGGCCTGTGGGAAGAAAAGCGCTAAGCGGGGCTGGTGACTGACCCAGCACGCCCCCGCCCCGCGAGGGAGGGAAGCGAACGAGGGAGGAAGGAGCCCGTTCCTCCGCCGGCCCCTGAGAGGGAGGCGGGGAGAGAGGCAGCGGAGAAGGAGGCGGGCTCCCCTTGCCCTTCGCTGGCAGCCGTAGACGTGCGCGATGGCGAGCGGGGTGAGCGTCTGCGTTCCGCGGCGGGAAGGTCGCCCGGGCGCGGGCGGAGGGTCCCGCACCGGGCAGGATGAGGCGGGCGAGCCCTCCCTGCCCTGCCCTCGCTGCCCGGGGCCGCGGGCCGGGGTCGCTGTGGCCGCTCCCGCCCCAGCGCTGTGGAGAGCCGGGGCGCGGGGGTGTCCGGGCGTCTCCGCGCTCCTGAGGCGTGCGGCGGGGTCGGTGCCGCTGCTTGGGCGTGGGAGGCTCCCGCTGTGAGTATTTGCAGGATAGGGAAGGAAAACACGCGTGTGCTCCCCGCCGTGTGTTGTACTCGACCCCCGTGCGCGTCCTGCGGGTCTGAGGGCTGCGCTCCCGGGTCCTGGCGGTGGAGGAACAAGCAAAGACCTTGAGCTTGCGTGGTTTCCTGTGGCTTCGGGCAGGTGCGACCGAGTCGGCTGGAAAGAAGGGGTAAAACAAGACCTGTCTGTCCACAGAGCCATTGCGTGGCACGCTTGCTGCACTGCTGTAGGAGCAGCGCGATAGCCCGGACCTTCTGGCAGTATTGCTCGGGATTCTGCACAGGCGGTCAGTGCCCGGGGCCCGAGCGGGCTCGGTGGCCGCGCCTGGCCGGACGCTGAAGCTGCTCTGCGTTTGGAGCAGCTCCTGTCGCTGTTCAGAGCTCGGTTTCATCCCTGGGATGCCGAGATAGCTGACTGTGTACACAGCCACAAGCAGCCCAACAGCTGCGTGCTCCAGTGCTAGCATGGTAATAGGGGAAATAGGGGAAGAACTGCTGAAAGTCGGTGTTTTGTTTTTTACTTCCAGTTGTTGGCTTCAAGATTTTACAGCAAAGCTGTAAATAATAAGAGGGCAGAAAAAGATGGAACTTTCCTGGTACCCACTCTGAATAGTCCTGGCTGTAGTCCTTGTGGCTGTATGAACCGTGCATTTTTGTAATATTTGCCCTTGTATTAAAAAGTGGGATTAGAAGATTTCATGGTTCTAGTTAGGGTGTTTCTAATTTAGACCCCTGCTGGCTGTTCAAATAGGTACTGGTTTACTATTACAGAGCTTTTTGAGTCTGTAGTATTTACCCAATTTAAGCCAAGTATCTTAAGTTCTGCTATTACAGGTACAGTGATAGCTGTAGTTAAGGATTTTAAGGACAGCTGATAGATAAGGATTTTAACTGGCTCTGGCAAAGCCTAGTTCTGTTTGTTGTACAACAGAAATACTACAGAAGGGCATGGACTAGCCATTATTTTCTCCTGATCACAGGTGATGAATCAGACGTGGCAAGCTCAAAAGGTGGTCTTGGCACTGTTATTTCTTCCAGCAAGTGAAATTTCAAAAAGGCTGAGTGACTGTATTTCTGGTCTTGGGAATTTACATTAATCCTCTTTCTTTCAACCATTCCATGGGAACGCCACAGATATTTTGAAAATGTCATGTTCTTCTATTGGTTTCTATTTCTAAGAGCAATGGCTTAGACCTTGTCATCTTCATGAAATCGACTTCTAAGGGTTATACAGATGCTTATCCTGAAGCTGCTCTAGAGTGTATGGCTATAGTGCCTGCTGGTTTTCTCAGTCAGTTGTTGTATGTACTTGTTAATAGGGTTCACAGATCTAGAAGTCCTGCTCTTTCATCCAGGCTCTGCACCATTGGGATTGAAAAGCTTCCCGGGATGTTTAGGTGTGGTTGCAGAGCAGGATTTGTCATGGCCCTGAGAGCAGTGAATGAAGATTTGCTAAAGGTGTGGCCACTGCAGAGGTGTTGGAACCCTATAGCAAAGTCCCTCTGGTCTGTCTGTGTCACTGGAGGGCTCTGCATCCCAGCTGCACACACACATCTCCTTGCCAGAATCCTACCTGGAAACCATCCTGATAAGAGCAGGAAATTCACTCTTCATGTGGGTCTCCACAGCTTCCCTTCTGAACTTTCCAACTTTAAACACTGTGTTTAATGAACATATCTGAAATGAATGGCAGTCTTTGATTTTAAACCACCATTTTTATTATGCAGCCTTTCCATTCATGTTGCTCACTTCACTGCAGCATGTCTCCCAAGCATTCTCAGGCTTATTGTATTTTTTACTCAGTAAGAGAATGACATCCAAATTTCAGATCTTGGCTTACTCATTACTGTTTAGCTTCCTGAAAGCAAAATGTGGGGCAATTAAACCTTTGTGTTGAAACTATGAATTTCAGATCTGGGATTCTTTCCAAAAGCCAGTAGTGCTGCTTTTCTTTTCTCACTTGGTTGAACAAGAATTATTTTAACTGAACCATACAACAGATGTCCTCCTTTTTTTTCTTGTTCTTGTCTTTTAGGTTATTAAATGCAAGGCTGCTGTTGCCTGGGAGGCAGGTAAACCTCTCTCTATTGAGGAAGTGGAGGTTGCTCCACCAAAAGCTCATGAAGTTCGCATCAAGGTAATTACATCAATTCTTATCTATATGTTTTCTATTTTAGGAGACTGAGCATTAAAGATGAATAGCTTGTTTGTCAACAGAAGAAATGTTGAATAGATATCATTAGTTCATTAGTATCTCAGCTGGCTTAACAGAGAAGAAAATGACAGTATTTAGATCTTCTGTTCATGAAAAACACTTTTAATTTCTACTAGTCTCACTTCACAGTGTGGTCTGAGGATAATGGCTAATCTTGAGGATCAATTCCAGTTGTTACCAGCTAAGTTCCTTCAGAATGTCTGAACTGGGAACATCTTTATCTTGTTTGAAGGACAGCAGTTTGTCGTTTGTGGCAGCTGTGTAATACGCAGGGCTTTACTTCAGTCAGGCCATGTTAGTGGCTGCTGAGCTGGGATTGGTCTCTTGGATTCCCTATACTCAAGTTTCTGATTGCATCAGGACTTTCCAGGAGCCTATATCTACCAAAAAGTATACAATAATGTGAAATTTATTTCTGTGGACAAGATTTCTGCGTGGTGCTGAAGACTTAGGCTGGATTTATGCAGTACTGAGAGTTCTGCATGGTCTCTCTGGTAATTTTACCTCTGAGTCTTAACTTATTTCGAATCTGAGATGCTAAACTACTTTGAGATGACTTGGAGCACTGATATCTAGCTGTAGGAAAAAACATGTCATCTTTTACCCCTTTCAGTGTTACATTTTGGTTGATGGAAATTATAAAAATGTACTGTCATGACTTTGCTTTTTCAAAGTAAGAAAAACTGTCTTGCCAGGAATTGAAAGTATGTTGCCCACATCCCAAATGCTGCCAGAACTTTGACGTAGCAGTTGTTCTGAATTTCTGACCAAAGGGAAATGATTTAGATCTATGCTACTGTTCTGTTCTTCAAGGTGTCTCAGATTATATATTTCTTCACAGATAGTTGCCACTGCTGTCTGTCACACTGATGCCTATACTCTGAGTGGTGCTGATCCTGAAGGATGTTTCCCTGTGATCCTGGGACATGAAGGAGCAGGAATTGTAGAAAGTGTTGGTGAAGGAGTAACAAAAGTAAAGAAGGGTAAGAAAATACCTTACAAGTTCTCTGCCTTCCTTGAAAGTGTTACTTTATTTGAAGACCCACTGTCAAATTGGGTCACTAAAATGCCATATTGTTTATACAATATTTTATTCTGGAGTGTCTGCCTGTGTAAATTTCTGTGGTCTGTGAGACACAACACTAATGTATTCAATGAGCTTTTGATTTAAAGCTTGAAAGAGCCCAGAATAGCATTTTTTTGTTAATTTGAAATCAAATCAGTGTATAGTTAGAAGATGGTTGGGAATTTATATTTTTTCAAATTATAGTTTTTTATCTGTTGGTGTAATTAAAAGGCTTAAAGTGTTTGGTCATGTTGTTCACAGTAACATTGCTGCTTGTTCTGGAATGATGAATTTCAGATGGGCTGTCTGCTCAGCCAAGATTAAAGTGGTTTATCTAGCACTCTATAATACCACCATATACCTTACACAGCTTTTACTGTGCAAAGGTTTTAAGTGAGCTCAAGCTCACATAAAAATATGGAGAATCGAGTAACTTCATTTTTTTCTTAAGATTGCCTTGCTTGAGTCAGTAACTAGACACAGAATATTTTTTTTCTTAGGGGACACTGTTATCCCTCTATACATCCCTCAGTGTGGAGAGTGCAAGTTCTGTAACAATCCTAAAACAAACCTGTGCCAGAGGATAAGGTCTGTATGACTTTGACACACACTATAGTATTTGTTCAATGTATACCTGCTGTAGTTAGCAAAAGTAATTGACAGGAGTTTTCTTTGAAGAATAAATCTGTTGATGCATCATTTAATGACTTGGAAAGTAGGTGTTTCAGGGGTCACTCATGCAATTTTTTCCCACTCTTCCTTAAAATTTCTATTCTTCCGTTAAATATAACGGTATTCTTTTCAGTTACTAGCCAAGTTACAGTTACAATTATAACTCTTCATGTATGTGAAGGTGCAAACTACTACCTTGTGTCCACAGGCTGGAAAACATAAATACTCTGACTCCATATTAATCCATACTTAAGGGAAGAACTTGAGGGAATTTACTCTTGGGAGTGAACACCAATGCTTTCAAGAAAAAATCATACAGACAGCTCTTTTTATCCTTAACACCTGCTTCCCAGATAAATTTGCAGCTCCTGTTCTGAAAAAAATTTCTCCCAAACTCAGAAGAAAACCCCAGTGCCATAGCTGACAGGTGCTGTTCCAGGGGAGGGTACTGAAGGAGGCCAGCATAGTGGTGTGGTACTGTGGCACAAACAGTTAGCATTGGTAACTAACAAGGTCAACATTTCTTTCAGTTTTTCCTTGGAGAAAAATTAACTGCATGAAGTTTTAGGAGTTTTAGCATCTCACTTATGTGAACTCCTATGTTTATTGAAATGGTCAAAATAGAAAGGTGCAAGTATGCAGCTGCTTAGTTGATTCTGTCTGGTGAGAATATTTGCTGCTTAAAACACTGACTGCACTCTCCTGTCTTTGCCTCAAGAATTACTCAAGGGAAAGGAGTCATGCCTGATGGTACCAGCAGATTCACCTGCAAGGGAAAGCAGATTTACCACTTCATGGGGACCAGCACCTTCTCTGAGTACACCGTGGTGGCCGATATCTCCGTAGCCAAGATAGACGCCGCAGCACCTCTGGATAAAGTGTGCCTGCTGGGCTGTGGCATCTCCACGGGCTGTGGGGCTGCTGTCAACACTGCCAAGGGAAAGGCTGGGCTTGTGGCACGCACAGCTTAGTGACTGTATTAAGACTGTAAATGTCACGTACCAAATCTGTGTTTCTTCTTCCTCTTCAGCTGATGAAGTTTAGCTAAGAATTTCCAACTTCCCCATACAAGGCCAGATCAGGTTAGAAGAACCCGTAGCCCTTTGGAGGAAATTCAGGTAGAGTATTCTACATCCCTTTTGACAGCAGCTATGTAGCAATTACTTTTCCAGTTCATGTTCATCTTGCTGCAAGTCATTCTGATAGTCTGAAGCTCAGGGTGAGACAGGTGGTAGGTGACTGGGCATGAGTCTTTGAGGAAAAGAGAACCCTTAGTACCTAAAGAGCTTTTTGGAGTAAATTTCTATATGCTTTCCCTTATCTATTAAATCTCATAACCATATATATTACAGCTCCCTTAATTTACATTTCCTCTTCCTATGGAAGGATGAATTTTTTCTGCTGCTCATGACTCCTTTCTTATTCCTAGGTGGAGCCTGGCTCTACATGTGCTGTGTTTGGTTTGGGAGGAGTTGGGCTGGCGGTTATTATGGGCTGCAAAATAGCAGGAGCATCCCGGATCATTGGCATCGACATTAACAAGGATAAGTATGCCAAAGCCAAAGAGTTTGGAGCTACTGAGTGCATTAGCCCCCAAGACTCCAAGAAGCCCATTCAGGAGGTGCTGGTTGAGATGACTGATGGTGGTGTGGACTACTCATTTGAGTGCATCGGAAATGTTGGAGTCATGGTGAGTGCTTGACCAACAGCAGCATGTACAGGGAGGGACCAGTTCAGCTAAATAGCAAGATCAGCTGCTTTCTTAACACAAAACATGCCAGACTCCCTAATTTTATTTTTTTTTAAATAGTGATGATATGCTATGACTAAAAAGGATAATTTACTCTCAATCCTAATTATGTAAGGAAAGCAGCTACTATTTCTTGGGTTGAAAATGGCACTTACAAATGTTTTTTCCTTAATCAGACATTTTTGCTATCCTGAGTTTCTGTGCTGAAATTAACAAAACTTACATAAAATATATTGTGCAATGAACAATAAAATCTCAGGAATCACTCAGTATTTCCCTCATTTCTCAAGTAATTAATTTCACCTTTGGAAATGCAGAAGTATTACTAAATGTAAGGCTAGGTTTTAATGAATTACAGTAGCATTCGAAGAAATGATTCCATTAATGGCCTTAAATATTAAATGACGTATGATCCCAAATGCCATAGCTACAAGGAAAAGAATAACAACAAGCAACATAATAGTTTTGACTATGGAAGTCCACCACCCAGAAAACCCCAGCCCTTAAACAGTTCATTAATCCAGTCTTCTGATTCTTGTTTCACTTGTCCAATCAGGTGCTTCATATCTCGCAGAGCAGCGTGGACATTGGGAGCCTTTGAAGTCAGATTCATGCAGCAAAGTCCTTCAAACTCCTGGCACTCATGTCCATGTAGTAATAGGAGAAAATCTATTGCAGCACGGTTTTGTAGTGTTGCCTGCCTGGTTACTTCTTCATCTTCTAGGGGGAACTGATGGCAGTTGAAGTTAAATTTGCTTGTTTAACTACCCAACACTCCAGGTGACCTAATTCACCTAGAGCTTTTGCTGCTGCAACCCATGGAAGAAATACAGACACAGCAATTCTTTTTGATTTTGCCCAATGGAAAATTTCTGCATCACAATTTGGGTCCAGATTATCTGCACTTCTTTTTGTATTTTATTACCAGATTTGCTTTTGTGTGTCCAATCACTAATTAAGGTTTTGTTGGGTGCTAACAAGGACAACCGCCCTATAGTACATGGTCCCCTAGAAGATTAGAAGGAATCCCTGCCCACGCCCGGTCCCCACAAATTAAAAACAATCCCTTTGGTAGAATTTTGGGACTTGTATGAACTGGATCTTTAGCTGGAATATGGTTTGTGTAAGTACACCACTTCATGGCCATAAATTCCTTACGAAATTGTCGGATGAAATGAAAGCCTTTTGTGTCAGTGAGTGTTGGATAATCTTTGAAATGAATGCAGTATGTTGCTGGGTAGGAACCAAGCAGTTCTAACTCTTGGGGTTCCTGGTCTGCCTTGGGTAATTTTGGCAGCAAGTCCTTTACAGGATTACCTATGATCTGTGCTGAGTGCCTAGGTGAAATAGTGAATGGTTCAGGTGATTTATTAGGCAAGTGTATGTCAAAGCTGCCTAAATACTCACTAA
>JAREIS010001148.1:0-50691 GCA_030060385.1 Muscicapa striata striata
CACACAGCATGCAGCAATTTTAAATGGTTAATCCAATCACTTGCCCTTCTCCAGCGGTTTTGTAGCCCAAAAACAAAAACGCCGATCCCAGCTCCCACTTTGCCTCGTACTAAGTACATCTCACCAATCACAATCACAGTCACTCACAAAATGAGGACACAGTCAAAAATAACAACGATTAAAATAGCAGCAACAAAAATATCAGCAATAAACATGGGTTTGTCTAGTTCAACGCCAAGGAACTTCAAAAGTGTCCCCTGACAGAACAAAAGCCTTTGCTGGCCACTACACCCTCCTGATGCTTGCAAGCAAAACTGCACAGGCTTGTGCTGAGTGCAGAACGTCTTCAGTGACTTATCAGCAGCCTTTTAGCCACGTGCATGTCTTACAGGCTGCACATAATTTTAAACATATTGTTTTGTCTGCAGTCCAGCAGCAACTCTGTCTGTCCCCACTGATGAGCAGCTGGGAGCGAAGGTCCCTCCAGGAAGGTCCAGTGGTGTCTGAGAAATTCACAGCCAAAATCGTGCAGCCAAAGAGAGGAGTCCTGCCGTGGTCACTGAAATGATGCAGAAACAAAAACTCACTAACCAGTTAAGTTAGAAAGTGGTATGTTTATTGTGATGCCAGGCACACCAGGAAGAAATCTCTACAGGGATATGCAAAGAACACAGGGCTCTTGCCGTCTTTTATCAACAGAAATTTTTCATATTCATGTAATTATAGTACATATGCATTATATATATTACATATACATATACATATGCATTACCTAATCCTGCCTAGCCCAGCTTTGCATTAAAACTAGCTCAAAGTCCTTTTACACTTGCACAGTTCCTTCCTCCAAATGGGTCAGTGGGTGTTTGAAATGGGTCAGTGGTCTCCTAATGATGAAGTCAGGAAGCCTTCCTCACTTTCAACTTTTCTCTTGTCTCTTGTTGCTAGGTTCTTGGGCCCATTGGCCATAGTTCAAGCTCCCAACCTGGTTCTGGCTGGTTTTGGGGTCCAGGTGCAGTTATGGTTTCGTCACTTTAACAATATCCCAACCACCCATCCTGACACAACAAAGTCAAGCAGTGATTTATTGTCTTGGCTCTATTGGCTCAGCCACTTTCTACACTGCTTCTACTCTAATTATTATATGTATAGCTTCTATCCTTCAGCTAAGCTCTTAACCCTTTGATTTTTGCTTCTCTACTCTTTCCCATGCCTCCAAAACAATAGTAAAAAAGAGTACTTTAACTAGCACGCTCCCTGTCCTGAGTCCTATTGCCTCCCGTAAAGGGGCTTGTAATGTTTTCTTTTGTTTGTTTTCTGGTCCAGCATGCTATAGGACTATTTGGGGGAAAATCCTCATCTTCACTATTTTCACTATCACTGTTAAGCAATGGTGGATATAATTTAGGGGTAAGTGAGGGAAGAGATGGCTCAGCTTGTTTCTTCCTTGAGGGAGCTGGAGTAGTGACAGGAGTTAATGATCCCTTTGAATCTTCCTTTTCCTTTGACTTTTCAGGGGGTGGTCTGTACAGGTCAATTAGTTCCTGTTCTTGTGCCTCTATTTGATAAACCTTATCAGAATGGGTACAGTGCTGATTTATTGAGCACAGACTGCAGCATCGCTTAGGATTCCCTCTATTAGCCTTTCTGTCCTTTTCAAGGGCCAGTACCAAGGGATCAGAGCAGGGTCTGATGCTGCAATCTCTCTGCCACTCGGGATGATTCCTGAGAGAGAAAATCATATCTGCATATGTCACCTCCTCCCATTTCTGTCCTCTCCTGCAATAAAATCTCATAGTCTAAAGTTCCAGCTGGTGGCCATGTGAGACCTTCTCCCAGCTTATAAAGGGGCCATCATTGCATGCAAAATTCGATCCAACTTCACTTATTTTCAACGTCCCCATCTCCTACTAACTCTTTCCAGTGTGTCAAAACACAGCCTAAAGGTCTAGCCTTAGAAATCTCCTTGCTTTGACTAGTACTCTTTATCTCCTCCTTCTTGTGTTACCCTGCTTCCACCCAAATTTCTCTCCACACAGCCTCACAGTCTTTTCCCAATCTTCCCCCCACACACACGCCCAAGCTGCAGGTACTAAATGTGATTTTCCACACACAAACTTTAGAATCTTAAGTTCAAAATCAGCTTGGGCACTGATCACAAAATCACTGAGGGCACAGCCTTTACCATCTCTCAGAGGAACAATACTAACATTTTTCACAAGTCCTGCACTGTAAAAGTAACCACACAGAGTGCCAACCTCTGGAACCCACAAAAGCCTCATAACACCCCACAGGCAAGCTATTCCACTTCTCCTCTCTTGAATGTCCAGACTCTCTCGTGCAGGCTGTTCCCAGTACAAAGCTACCAATCTCCTTCCTGAAGTTCTATATATTCCCTCCAGATGAACCTTATAATTTCCTCTTTCTATCCAGCAGTTCACTGGATTCACAAATTCCTATGATCCAGTCCAAACCAATGAGGGAGGAGGATTCCTTCTATTCTTCTAGCCATGATTTAAAATATCAAACCACAACACTGTAACTCTGACAGTCCACAAATATGACCCCCTTATATTTTAAATTCCCAAGGCTCAGGGACACACCACTGCAGGATGGAAATTCCTTTAATTTGTCATGCCAGACTTACACCGTTCTTTCATCCTCTCTCAGCTGCGGGTAATTCCCAATCAAAAACCAAATAAGGACTTGTTTGGCTTGAGTATACTCCTCCCAAAAATACCCTATCTATTCTACCATCCTCTCACCTTACAGTGGTCCCGTCCCCTCTGTGTTCAAAACTTTCCTGGCTCAAGCTGAAACCATCTAGAAGGAGCCTGCCTAGACGGCCAAACCCCTTCAGCTTGGGCTCAAGCTTCAACAGCCACTCCTATCAGCAAACTACAACAGCACAGCCAACAACACAGCCCGAGTAACAACACAGGAAACACAGGGCAAAATTGCCAGTTTGATGCAATTATGACTTTTGTCACAAGGTGGCAATCTGACGCTAAAATACACAATGACCAGCGGCGGCAGGGGACGGGTTAACTCTGAACACCAAGTGTTACAGGGAATGCCGTCCCCCATAAACAATTTCCCACGAACAACCTGAATCCAAAAGTAAAAATCAGTGCTGGGAAGGGTAACACTTCATTAAGGGTCAAAGTATTCACCTCTTTTCGGCACAGCACATAGCATGAGGCAATTTTAAACAGTCATCCCAATCACTTCACCCTTCTCCATCTGTTTCAGTCACCCAAAAATGAAAACTCGGACCCAAAGTCCCACTTTCCTCGTACTAAGTATGTCTCACCAATCACACACAGTTACTCACACAGTCGGAACACAGTAAAAATAACAGCTATTAAAATAGCAACAACAAAAATAGCAGCAATAAACAAGGATTTTGAGAAATTGACCACTGACAAAGTAAAATGGACAGAACGGGACGAGGAGGGATTCAAAGAAGTAAAAGAAATCCTCATGACAGCTCCTGTGTTAAATCTCCCAGATATAAAAAAGCCATTTCAATTATTTGTAGACGTTAGCAACCAGACTGCCTACGGAGTCTTAACACAGGATTGGGCAGGAGCTAAGAAACCGGTGGGATATGTATCAAAGCTGCTAGACCCAGTAAGCAGGGGTTGCCCACTTGCCTACAGGCAATTGTGGCAGCAGCATTATTGGTAGAAGAAGCAAAGAAAGTAACATTTGGAGCCTCGTTAGTGGTGTATACTTCTCATGACGTGAGGAGTATATTACAACAAAAAGCAGGTAAGTGGCTCACGGATGCTAGATTGTTGAAATATGAAGCCATACTAATACACTCACATGATTTAGAACTACGAACAACCACTGCATTGAATCCAGCTCAATTCCTGTACGGGAAGCATCAGAGGGACCAACCCACGAGTGTGCGGAAATAGTGGAATTGCAGACAAAAATCAGAACAAACTTAGAGGAAGAAGAACTCAAAGGGGAGGAAAAATAGTTTGTAGATAAGTCAGCAAGGGTAATAGAAAGAAAGAGAAAGTCAGGGTATGCAATCATAGATGGGAAAACAGGGGAAGTAATTGAATCAGGACCCTTCAGTGCAAGCTGGTCGGCTCAAGCATGTGAATTATGCGGTTTTCGGGCATTAAAAAGATTAAAAAGGGAAAAGGGGGGACAATCTTCACAGATTCAAAATATGCCTTTGGGGTGGTCACACTTTTGGGAAAATTTGGGAAGAAAGGGAGTTAATAAACACTCGAAGACGAGGATTAATTCATGAGGAATTAATAAAGCAAATCTTAGAAGCTATCCGAGAGCCAGAGGCAATCAGCAGTACATGTAAAAGGACACCAAACAGGAATACAATTTCGGATCCGGGGAAACAATTTAGCTGATAAGAAAGCCAAAGTGCTGCACTAATGACAGTAAGTACCCCAGAAGTTGGGGAGAGCAGTACTTAGGAATATCCCCCCCTCGTACCTCCAAAAGAGGTTGAGGAATACAAAAAGATAGGAGGGACATTAGAAGATAGTAAGTGGAAGTTACCGGATGGGAAGGAATTAGTATCAAGGACTACACCAGAAAATTCTGAAGAGATTGCATATGCAAACTCATTAGAGATCCCAGGCTCTAGCAGAACAGTTTCTGAGATTCTTTAGATGTAAAAAGGATTTATAAGCTGGCTAAACAAGAGGTGCAAGGGTGCCTAACATGCAAAGAGAGTTAACAAAGCCAGGACACAACAGGTAATCTGGGGTAGTCGCCCTATAGCCTATCGTCCTTTAAAAAAATTCAAGTGGATTTCACTGAATTACCAAAAGTTGGGAGGTATAAGTTTTTACTAGTATTAGTAGATAAATTAACTCATTGGGTAGAAGCTTACCCAAGCTCTAGGGCCACCGCCCAGGCAGTATCTAAATTCCTTCTGGAAGAACTCATCCCTCGATATGGTGTAATCAATCATATATACTCGGACCAAGGAACACACTTCACCTCTAAAATTATTAAACAATTAGCGGAGGCTCTGAATTCGGTGGGAATACCATACCCATGGCATCCTCAGAGTTCTGGACAAGTTGAAAGGATGAATCAGACGTTGAAGGCCCAGTTATCAAAATTAATGATAAAAACTAAAATGTCCTGGCCAAAATGCCTCCTTAGCATTATTAAATATCAGGACTATGCCTCATTCTGAGACAGGGTTATCTCCTTTTTGAAATGTTATACGGTATGCCCTATGATCATGGGATGCCCGTGGACACCCAAAATAGAAGATGGACAAATACAACCATACCTAATAACCATAAGTAAAAATTTACAGGATCTTCGAAAGCAGGGAATTGTTACACAAATGTTCCTCTAGGGTTCGGTTACACACAAAATCCAACCTGGGATCACGTTCTCATAAAAACCTGAAAGAGGTTTCTCTCTCCCCTCACTGGGAGGGTCCTTTTCTTGTTCTTTTGACCACAGACACAGCAGTCCGGACAGCAGAAAAGGCTGGACACACGCCTCAGAGCGAAAAGATCGAGACAAGAGAAGAGACACCCGAGGGAAAGTGACCTCCCACCCTGGAAGCCTCAAGCTAAAATTGCATCGGACAAGTAAATGAGCACCTTAGATCAGATAAGGTGTTCAGTTCCTGGGGCAGGTGTTTTCCTTTGTTCATTTCAGGTGTCAGATTTGTTGTAAGGTTTGGGTCACACATTGTATGGGGAATCAGGCCTAAAGGTCTCTGTACTAAGTGCCTTGAGGAGGAGCTGTCTCTGACTGGACCGAATTCTAATACTTGCCACCAAATTGAATATTATTGAACCGGAGTCGATCGAGTGGTTTTCGCTTGTACCAACACAGGACTGGGGAAAACTAAATTGCAGGAGGGTAATTTTGGAAATTGAGTGCCAGAGAGCAAATAAAGTATCTTGTTGGACAGATACAGTAAAAATTATCAAGGTGGGATGCCTTTGTGGGACGGTATGCAGTTTGACTTCACATTGGTCCCTGAAGAATACTTCTGCTGCCAAGAAGATGGTTTCCCTGCCGCCAGAGGCAACCTGGTGGGCGTAGGCAGAGGCAGAGAAGTACACCTGTGGAGAGTCCTGGTGAGCCTGAGCCTAGTCATGTATCCTCTGACTAATGCATACCCAGAGAATGGCCTGAGCCCTGCAATACAAAGCCATAATGAGTGTGGGAGTGCACACCATTAGTACCCTGCTCACCCTGTCCTAGCTAATTGCACCCCTGAGGGAAAGAGGAGCAATGCACTCTTAACGGCACTCAGTATATAAGGTGTAAATTGGGGAGAAAATCGTATGCTATGATCCCCTGGCAAGAAACAGAAACGGGCAATCAGAGACATTTGCTCATAACATTCACAAAAGAAGTGCAAGCCAGACACCTCTTCCCACATGTGAACAATGCAATCGTACAGTTTGGATAGGGGAAAAAGAAAATCGGTATTTGTGGCTTATTTTCAGGTGAATCAATTATGTTATGAAAATACTCAACTAAAGATGTGTCATGGAAGAGAGAACCTACTGGGTGGGCAAAAATCTAAGGTATGAAAGCAGACTCATCTCAGACACTGAACCTGTCATCATAGACCTTCTGAGGAAGATGATGTCCGAATCTGTGCCCAGTTTGATAACACTTTCTGTTTTTCTAGAGATAGGGAAGGCATGGATCCTGAGAGCAAAATAAAACAGCCATAGAAATAAAAAAACAGGAATCAGAGATGAGAAAAAAGAGAATGGAGCAGGAAAGGTTGAGGACCTTAAGTGAACAATATGATTTATTGGAGAGACAGTATGATAATTGGGGCTTACCTAGCTCAGACAAGAATTTGTTTATCGATTTAATGCAAGAGATTGCAACCGAATTAGGATTGACCAACTGCTGGATTTATGGGGACTCAAATCAGCAGAAAAATGGCCCTGGAAAGGTGAGAGCTTAACTCCAGAGCAACTCCTAAGGGGGGATAAAACCCAAATTTCAAAGACACTTCAAAGACCTGAGGGCTGGATCTTAGATAAAAGAGTGATTGGATCAATTTGTATCAGTCGGGAGGGAAGAGAATATACTGAGGTAGTGGGATACACCCCGTGTGTCTCCACCTTAACCGTAAATTCAGATAACAAAAATAAAATTTGGCAGCCAGAGTCCCCTACTGGGTACTGGAGCCTAGAAAAGAAAGGTAATTGTGAGTGGAGTGATAAGGTTGGACTTTGCTGGAATAAAGGCTCTGGAGCTAACCCTTACCAGTCACTAGGAGAATTAAGTACTTACTGGGCTGAACCAGGAAGTACAAAGAGTACATGGAAAGCTCCTGATGGGATATACTGGGTATGTGGGAAGAAAGCATACAGTGAATTACCACAAAAATGGAAGGGGTCATGCACTCTAGGGATTATTCAGCCAGTCTTCTTTACTTTACCAAGGTCTGACAGTACTTTCCTGGGGGCACCTCTCTATGAGACACTGAATAGAGAAAAAAGGGAATTAAGGAAGAAGCTCCCTGATGTGGGTGGCAGCCAAGTTTGGGGAGGGGGAGAGTGGCCAGCTGAAAGAATAATAGAATACTATGGTCCTGCAACTTGGGCACAAAATAGAAGTTAGGGGTACCAGACTCCAGTGTACCTGTTGAATAGGTTAATAAGGCTGCAGGCCGTAGTAGAGATTGTGTCAAATCACACCTCAGATGCTCTCGAATTGTTGGCTAAACAGCACTCCCAGATGCAAGCTTTTGTATACCAGAATAGAATAGCATTAAACTATTTATTAGCAAGGAGTCTGTGGAAAATTTAATGAATCTGAATGCTGTGTCTAAATTGATAATTACGGAGAAACTATAAAAGGTCTTGCAGCAGAAATAAAGAGGGTAGCACACGTTCCAGTCCAAAAATGGAATTCCATTCTCCAGGCATCTTAGTGGGACCAGTTACTATCAGAAGCTTAGTAGAAAAAGGTAGTGTTTTTATTGTGTGTTCATTAGCAAGAATCATATTCATACCATGTTTAATACCTTGTTTTATTAGACTAATACACTCGGTGGTACAGGGCATGCAAACTGCAGCTATGCCCATGGATCCTGAACTCGCATTAGGAAGGGTAAATGGTAGAGCCTCCAAAATAATGAAATTAGGGAGAGGAGAGATGAACACCAGGGCAATGGAAGCGCTGACAAAATTTGAAGAAAAGATAGAGAGAAATCAGCTCCCTATATAGATTATCAAAAGAGCCAGTAGAAGAATGGGATGGCAGTGAAGAAAGAATCTGAAGAGAATTAAAATGGGAACACGAATTAATGTGTTTATATAGAAGGGGAGGGATTGTGATATATATATATCATATCATATTGTGTTGTAATTTGTGTTTTATATAAAATAAGTCTGCAAAATAAAAAAATAAAATAAATAAATAAATAAACGAGCCACAAAGTAAAGGCAGTGATTGCCTCAGAGCTAGGTAAATTAACATATCTACAGGTCGGACTGTTACCGATAAGCATCTATCTCCTGGGAAACCTGGAAACTCAAGGAGGTGAAGCCTTTCCTGAAAATCTCATCACTCCCTCCCAGGACTGCATTCCCTGACTCTGGATGAAGTCCACCACCCTAAAGGCAATACACAACGGACACAAAATCTCGTCAAAGAGCAGGAAGGACTTTGTCTTATGTGGACACCAGAGCTGAATTTGAAAGAAACAAAGGACTGTCTTGCTCCAGGCTATGAAAAAACAGTATAAAAAAGGGGTTCAACCAAAACAGCGGTGTGAACACCAGGGGACCCAGTGCGACAGAGGCTGGGTAACATCATGTGTTCACCCAACACCGACCCCAGGCTCGGTGTTGTACTTTCCAGTTGTGGTTTTGCAGGGCCGTATTTTTGGTCGCGAAAATAAAATTTGCCAATTTAACCTTTAATTCGGTTTGATTCGTTTATTATCTATAACAGTGCAGAAGGCAATCTTTCCCAATGAATTACAGCTGTACTGATTACTGAGGAGTGGAAACAACCTTGCCTGCCCAGAGGGTGGGTGTTATAAAGAGGGGTCAGCTGGCCAAGCTGCTGCTGGAGTTGGAGCTTGAGACCCAGGGTCTGCTGCAGCTTGGCATGAGCGTGCTGGTTGTGCTGTGGGTAGGTAAGGGACACGCAGCTGTGCAAGGGACAGATAAGGTAAGAAGTTGTGTGAGGGACAGGTTGGGGTTTAGCCAGTCATGTAGAAGGAAACTTGCAGAGAGAGAGGAGTCAGAGCTGTGTGGAGCTGCCTATGAGGGAAAGAGACAGATTTGCCTGAAAGAAGTTCATTGAAAGAAGGCACGAAAGTTTTTAATAAAGGATTGGTGATTATGCCACTCCTGTCCATCTCGACACAATAACTACATCCTCCCATGTCCCCACCCCTGTCTCAGTTCAATGTCTTTATTTTTACCCCAAGGTTGGATGATTTAAAGGGATGAAGAGAAATGCAAAGCAAATCAAGGCCAAAAGAAAAGCATTTCCATATCTGTGTGAGCTGAGGATCCAATGCACTTGGGACGGAGGGAAGAACCTTTCTGGAGGGGTTTCCCCTCCACTGTCTCCAAAATCTTGGTCTTTCCCCCGTTTATCAGTATTTGGCTGCAGAAGACACCCTTGGGCAACAGGAAATCAAAACCCTGGAATCACTGAGGCTGCAGAAGACCTCCAAGACCATTCAGTATTCCTGGATGCCTTTAGAAGAGAGAATTGAACACAGAAGATTTTCTGGGGTTAAAAGTCAACAAATTCACTCACCCCAAGGAATTCCCTCTGTGCTTGTGTCCCAATGGATGTTCCTGACCCTGCCCACAGGGACACAGGATGATGCAGAGCTCCCCAGCCAGGTGTCTTCCCAACAGGGATCAGCAGGACCACGGATCACCAGGGCTCTGCCCAACGGGGTCACTGGGGATCATCCAACACCGATCCTCCCATGGGGGATGGAGCTGGAGCAGAGCACGAAGCTCTTCCCACACTGGGCACTCACAGGGCTTCCCTTAGTGGAGCCTCCGTTGGTGTTGGGTCAAGGAGAGCTCCTGGAGAAGCTCTTCCCACACTCAGGACACCTGTAGGGCCTCTCCCCAGTGTGGATGCGCCGGTGGGCAGTGAGGTGTGCATTTCGCTAAATCCCTTCCTGCAGTCGGGGCAGTGGAAGGGCCTCTCTCTCTGTGAATCCGCTCATGTAGGAGAAAATGGGAGCTTCTCTGAAACCTCTTCCCACACTCAGGACACTCATAGGGCCTCTCCCGGTGTGGATGCGCTGGTGGTTCCTCAGGCCAGAGCTGTCCCCAAAGCTCTTCCCACATTCCAAGCAGGTGTAGGGCCGTCCCCCCTGTGTGGATCACCTGGTGCCGCATCAGGCTAGAGATGTCCCTGAATCCCTTCCCACATTTCCCACACTCATAGGGCCGTTCCCCAGTGTGGACCACCTGGTGCCGGATCAGGCTGGACCTGCAGCTGAAACCCTTCCCACATTCCAAACACTTGTGGGGCTTCTCCCCTCCATGAGGCTTCTCCACCAGCTCTGAGCTCTGCCTGCATCTCCGGCCGCCTTCCCGGCTCAGGGAGGGCCTTCCTCCCGCAGCCCCTGGGCTGGGTTTGCAGCCCTCCTCCTGAGGGATCTCAGGGACTTTTTCTTATTCTCCATCCCCTAATGCCTTAGGAACAAAAAGCTGGTTCTGGAGGAAAAAAGAAGAGAGGTCCAAGGACTGGGAATTGCTCCTGCCCAAGTTCATCTCATGAATTCACTGGACGTCTTGTATGTCTAAGGACCTCTAAAACACCAAGATCCCATCTCAAAGTTCTCCAAAACTTCAAGACACAAAAACACCCCACTACAAGCAGCAAAATTTGGCAAAAAGCCCTGCAAAATACAAATATTCAGATCCTGTAAAAACCAAAAACAAACCTTTACCCAGTGACTTTCCGAAACACCAAGATTCATTGCAGTGAAAATTGTGATCCTCTCTGGTCACCTGCTGCATGTGCGGGGGCAACGCTCCTGGGGAAGAGGCTGCAAATACAGGGAGGGATGGAACCTTGTGCTCCTTCCTGTTTCTGCTCCTCCTCCTGTATCCCTTCTCTTCCTTTCACTCCTCTTCCTCCTAGTATTCCTCCTCCTCCTGCACAATCCCACATTCTCCTCCCACGTGCCTCGTTTGACCATTTTGTTCTCCAGCCCTGCTTCCCCTTCCTTTCTCCTGCTGCCCCAGGCCCAGCACCCCTGCCGGCTCCTCTTCCCCCAAACCCACAGCATCCCAGCGCAGGGGCAGGGATGGAGCTGGGGCAGCTCGGGCTGGGGCAGCGCTGGCTCGGCCGCCTCCCGCCCGCACTCGGTCCCCACTGCAGCCGCTCCCGCCACGGCAGCGCGGGGGCCTGGCCTGGCGCTGCCCCTCCCACCTCCCCAAATTCCCTCGTGGGGGCGCTGGGGCCTGGGGGCAGGTGGGGTCCAGGGGGAACACTGGGAGCTGCGGCCCAAGCACAAGGGATGATGATCCCAAAATATCTCTGAAGGGTCCCTTGGGGAGCATGTTGAGGGAGTTTGCACATTCTCCTAGAGGTAATCAAGGACATGGACACCCAGGGAGGCAATAAGGGAAATTCAGAAGGGATTTAGACAGCAGTATTCAGGGGATAACTGGGAAAGATGAGCTAATCTGTTTTATTCACCCAGTGTTAGAAGATGTGGGAGATGGGTTTGAAATGCAGGAGCTTTTATTTGCTTCTAATTCTGATTGTAATTTACTGAGAAGGGATTTGATGGCTAATTTGGGCATGCAAATTAATATTGTAAATGTGATACAGAGCTGTGGCTTTGTCTGGCAGATGTCTGGCAAGCTTGTGCTGAAGTGAACGCAGAAGTGTGGGCAGCTCCAGGAAAATAGAGAAAACTGGAAATGGAGCCTCTCCAAAGTACTTTGAAGCAACCAGGACAAGTGGTGTCTAAAAGCAATACCCTTTTCCAAGCGAGGGAAGGAAGGGCTCACAGCCTGTTATTGAGTCCCTGCTAAAGGCAGGGCTTTTGGAGCCAGAGATCTCTCCCTACAATGCTCCTATCCTGCCAGTCAAGAAATCAGATGGAATCCATAGAATGGTGCAGGACCTAAGAACAATAAATGAGATTATTAAACCCAGGCACCCCACAGTCTCAGATCCTTACACCATCTTGAACCAGGTTCCCTCCTCACACTGACACCATTCAGTACTTGATGTCAAAGATGCTTTCTGGGGATGCCCACTCACACAGGATGCTAAACTGTATTTTGCCTTTGACTGGGAACAAGAGGTAGAAGGGAAAATGGCAAAGACATGGACGGTCCTTCTGCAGGGATGCACGGAAGCACCAGCCTTATTGGGGCAAGCCTTGCAGAAAATACCACAAGAATTTACCCCACCCCAGGGATTGGGTTAATGCAGGATGTGGGTGACTTGCTCCAATCAGGAGGACAAGAAGCTGTAGAAGCAGCCTCTGTGAAATGGCTGAATGTTCAGGCTAAAAGCATCTGCAAATATTCTAAAAAAAAAAAAAAAGCAAAAATTATGGAGAATAATGTTAACTATTTGGGACATATTTTGATTGAAGGTTTGTGATGTATTGACCCAGAGATGGACCAGGGAATCTAAGAAGATATGTTACCCAGCACCAAAATGGAACTGGAACAATTCTGAGAATTAATAGGGAATTGCAGGACCTGGACTGAGGATTCTACTCTAGCCAGAACATTGTATGACTTTTTAAACCGAGATAACCTCAATAATGTGGTATGGACACAAGAAACAGCAAAACTTCAGAAAATTAAATAAAACCAAAATGATTGTTGCCCAGCCATGGCTCTTCCAGACTCAGAAAAGAAATTTGAATTCTATGTGTGTTATAGTACATATTATATTTTTGGATTTGGCAAATATTAAAATGAATGATGTATGTATCATGCTGGAAACCTTTGCTATATTAATTTATTTTCTTTTAGTTTTGCTATTAACAAAACTTAAAAAATAGTAATGTGACAAATATATATTACTAGGACTATAACATGGTGAAGTGAAATGCTTTTGTTCATCAAACCAACTCAGAGAATGGTAGAAAAGAAATGATAATCAGAACTCCTTCACATACTTGGCTTATGGGACACCAGACTTCTAGGGAAGGAAAAAAGTCGATTTAAAAGTTGGGGGAAATGATTTTGAATAATGCATGAAGATCTATGAATATGCAACAGGTTGATGTATTTAAGGAATGCAGCACCCTGCTGTTGTTGCTGCGCGAGGGGTTACGGAGCGGCGAAAGGAAAACAGCAACAAGGCAACTCTCTTACTTGATGCAAGAAAGAGCAGTTTATTGAAGGAAGCCATGGCTTTAAATAAGATAGTTCGTGAAAAACAAAATACAGACAGCTTATTGGTCAGAGAGAGAGACACTTCTTGTCCCTGGTTTTCCCACGGGTTCAGCAGGTGTTTATCTTTGTTATAATTCCTCTCTGTTTTTCTCAAATGCTATCACCCTGGGAAAAGGTCACAGGCCAGAGCTAAGAAACTGTCTCAGCCTGGGAAAGGCTTTCCCAGCATGAGAAAGAGAAAACGAGCTCAGAGCTTGAAGGAAGGCCTTGCAATTCTGCCTGGACCTGCAGTGGTGTCCACATGTCCCCCTTTTAGTTTAAAAGAAAAAAAGGACAGAGAGGTGTTTGTAGTCCTCCACAGGGCCCTTGCGAAGGAGAACAAACATCACTCAAGAGATTTGTGGACACCCGAAGTTCCAGGGAAATCTTCAAGCCTGGTGCCTTTTCTCTGCAAAACTTAATTTTAATACAATAGCAAAACCCGCCACCATTCACCAGACTTATAATTTCTAATACATTTTAGAAAACCCATCTAATAATGTTCAATGACTTAAAACATTTCCAGGAGAAACAAATGAATGCTCATCCTCTGCTTGTAGAGGAACAGTCTGGCTGGTGATCGGCATGTTGGTCAGCCTTCGAAGGCTGTGCCTCAAATGATTCACAATAACAGGATTATTGGAATCTTGTGGCACAGTAAAATGATTGAAGGAGTACAAAGCTTTTCCCAATAGGCTGTGTGGTACTTCACCAGCCACTCCCCTTTTCTGTTTATAAAAAAATTGCTTTGACCAAATTCAAAGGTACCTGAGAAAACTGTTGGAATGCCATTGTGACTGCTTTCAACTCAATTATCTGAGCAGAACCTGTCTCATGGCCTTCCAGCATTTACCAACCAGACTCATCCTCCCAGGTAACTGGCCAATGATACCTGTAGGATGTAAATCCGGAGTGGTGATAAACACAGAGATATCAATGGAAGGTATACCTGATGAATAAAACTTGCTGCAGCCTGCTGCAGTGTGTCAGACTAATTGGGAACCCTGTAGCAAGACTTTCCTTTGGTATCTCTGTCCCATCTCAGAACTGTTCACTGCAGGCACCATAAAAACACATTTTGGTCTGTACAGGACACAAGGGGATTGTGAAAAAGCAATCCTTCAAATCAATGACTAAAATGATCACTGCATTCGAACCAATTGACGAAGGGCTTTCAACGTATATTCATTGTCCAAAAGACTTGTGGTGGTCCCGTAGATCCGAACCCACTGTCTTTGGGATCTTGTTGATCAGCCCTGAGAACAGACAAATGAAAAACACAAGTCGGGCAATACAAGTTCCTGTCGGGATAATGACAAGGGACATAACGTGGAAACCATAGCACAAATTTGACCTGTAAAATCAGCACCAATGACACCTGGGTGAACAAAGATTCCCTGGAGAGTGGCATTAGATCTTCCCTTGAGCAGTGCCCTCATCCTCTGACCCAAAGGCCAAAGGCATCCAGAGGAACCTTGTGCACCCTGACCGAGTCTAGAATGACTGTGTCTGTGGTGTGTACGTCCACACCGGTGGAGTCCTGGGTGCTGGCTGCATGCTGGCTGGGGAAACCTGTGTCAGCACTGGGTTCTGAGGCACGGCTTCTATCTGTGTGCTGCACCCCAGAACACTTGTCTGACTGTTTTCCTGGCCAGCAACAGGCTCTTCTGATTTGCACTGGTTTGCATAGTGACCTGGTTTTTTGCACTTAGCACACAAGAAGGTAGGCATATCAGCCTTCTGCTGCTGTGGCTTCCTCTTATTTCTGCCTTTATTCTTCCCCTGTTTCTGTTGGCCACCCCCTGACATCTTCTGATGGTGCCACATGGCAGCTACTAAAGTAGAGATCGTATGATCTACAGTGCCCACCTTAGCACATGCCTGCACCATGTCAGTCAGTGAGGGGTCTCTGGGCAGAGCCTGTATAATTTTTGCACAATCCTCATTAGCATTGTCTCTGGCTAGCAGTTTACATAACAGCTGCCTTAGATCATCATCCTCAACCTGCTTTTCCAAAGCTTCTGCTATTTTCTCAACAAATTCTGAGAATGGCTCTCTAGGGCCTTGAGTAATTTTGACATATTTTGGCTTTGGAGCTACAGCCTCTATTGTTTTTAGAATTGCTGCAAATCCTATGTCTCGACATTGTTCAAGGATCAGAGGATCCCAGGTAGCCTGAAAATCAGGGCTAGCAAAGTGATGCTGACCCAGCAAGGCATCGCTTCCCACAGCACACCTAGGATCACCCTGGGGTCGCACCATATTTTCTACAGTTGCTTTGTCAGCCATCTGCCTCCAAGTGTCCTCAAACACTCTAAGTTGAACAGGCTGAAACAGCACTTGGGCTATATGTCTGACATCGTAAGGTGTCAGCAAACTTGCATTCAACACTCTAATAATTTGCATAACTTGTGTAGAACCAAGCCCAAACTGTGTGACCTTGTCATACAAATCCTGAACAATATGCCAAGTTATAGGATCTTGTCTGTCCGGCTGTCCTGTATTGGGAGCAGCCTTAGAGACAGGAAAGGTTTGAGCTGCCCTGGTCCCCTGGATATCTTTCTCACAATCCTGTGGCAGGTTGTCCTCAGGGACCAAGCCAAGCTCAGCAGCATCCACCTGGACACTCTTATCCACCCCCTTCACCCGAAGGACACTCCTCTTTGGCATCCCCATCCGTTCTAACAAATCCCAATGGCCCTGCTGCAATGCTCGCATTTTAACTGTTTCCAAAACACTGCGGCGATTCTTGAGTCTCACTGTCATGGAGTCACTGGAGCCCCTGCTTTTCAAAGGAAAAGGGCCTGGAGACGGCGAGGGATGCGGCGGTGTCCCTGGAGAACCGGAGGGGGCTGGGTGGGTGGGGCCTGACGGTGAGAGTTGTGCAGAAGGTGGTGCCAGCTCCACCCCTGCAGCCGGCGGTGCCTGCTGTCCCGCTGCTGCAGCCGGCGGTGCCTGCTGTCCCGCCCCTGCAGGTGGACTTGCAGGCAGCGTGGGACCCACCCCCAAGGCTGGGCCGCCCACGACCCGCGGCTGCCCTGGCACGGGCGCCGCTGACGGGGGTTGCTCCGCTTGGGCGCCTGCGAAGGGTGCCAGCACAGCATACAGGGCTGCCGTTTGTTTTGCCATGGTGTCAAGTATTTGCAGGACGATATCGATAGAAAAGGCTGGCACTGCCACTGCAGGCGGTGGGGGCGCGGGGGGTGCGATCACATCAGCAGGAGGCTGTCCCGGCCCCGCCGCCCGGGGGATGGGGGCCACGGGCTCCTGCGGGGCGAGTGGGGGAGGACCTTCCGCGCCACCATTCGCAGGGGGGGTCGGTCGCTCCAAGTACTTTGGAGAAGAAAAAACAGGCGTGTGGTCTTTGGGCGCTGGGTGCTCCTCATCGGGAAGCTGTGGGCGGGGAGCCTCTGGGCTGGGAGCCTCTGGGCTGGGCAGATTCTCGAAAGGGATTTCAAAGCAAGAGACTGCCTTTGCTTCCTGTGCGTTCCCGGAATCGCAGACAAATCCCTTCTCTTTGTTAACAAGTTCCCAAGTACTCAGTAGAGAGGGAATTAAAAGGTCGCCTCCAGGAAGGGCATCACATAGTTGGCCTCCCAGTTCTCCCCATGCTGAAGGAGCAAAAGCCACCTCCAAGCCGTCCTCGGTTTCGTCCCGCTTGGCTGATTGATTCACCATTGTTATGAAGTTTCTCGCCTAGCTGCTAAGCTGGCGGAGGGGGAACGAAAACACAGAGTACCTCTCTCCGATGGGCGAGAAGACGGTCTGGCGCTGCCCGTGGGTCGCAGACAGCTCCCGGCTCCGCTGGCTCTGCTGTCCGGCTCCCGGCAGGCCGATGAGAGCGCACGGCTCCGCGCCGCTCTGCTCTCGGCCGCTCCACGCGGCTCCTGCCGCGCTGCACGGCTCCGCTCCGCGCTGCACGGCTCTGGGCTGCGGCTCCGGGCTGCTGCTCACCGCGGGACCCCGCGCTGTTCCGCTGAAAGACGATCTCGGTGGACACCTCCAAATGTTGCTGCGCGAGGGGTTACGGAGCGGCGAAAGGAAAACAGCAACAAGGCAACTCTATTACTTGATGCAAGAAAGAGCGCAGTTTATTGAAGAGCGCCATGGCTTTTTATAATACAGTTCGTGCAAAACAAAATACAGACAGCTCATTGGTCAGAGAGAGAGACACCTCTTGTCCCTGGTTTCCCACGGGTTCAGCAGGTGTTTATCTTTGTTATAATTCCTCTCTGTTTTTCCCAAATGCTATCACCCTGGGAAAAGGCACAGGCCAGAGCTAAGAAACTGTCTCAGCCTGGGAAAGTCTTTCCCAGCATGAGAGAGAGAAAACAAGCTCAGAGCCTGAAGGAAGGCCTTGCAGTTCTGCCTGGACCTGCAGAGGTGTCCACAGGATTTCATAGAAGAACTGGCCCAGGGCATTGCCATGGCACAGGGGCAGGGAAAATGTATTGGCTGTGTGCAACAGAGCATTGAGAAAGGCACTGGCCCAGGCAGCTGCTGCCATGTGGGCACAAGCTCTGCTGCCCAGGAGGGTCCCGTAGTGCAGGGGTTTGCAGATGGACACGTAGCGGTCGTAGCACATGATGGTCAGGAGGAATAACTCTGCTGAGATGAAAAAGATAAAGAAAAAGAGCTGTGCAGCACATCCTGAGTAGGAGATGTTCCTGGTGTCCCAGAGGGAACTGTGCATGGCTTTGGGCACAGTGGTGCAGATGCAGCCCAGGTCGCTGAGGGCCAGGTTGAGCAGGAAGAAGAACATGGGGGTGTGCAGGCTGTGCTGCTGTGGTGGGAGTCTCTTCCCTCCACCTCTGCTCACTGGCACTGCCTTGCAGACAGAGAATGGCTGAGGAAGGATACTGCCCCAGCTAGCGAGAAACCCTCCCCCTGCCCAAAAGAGGGAGAGTCTGATGGTGCTGCAGTGGAACCCATAGATGTTACATCTGTCCAGGTTCCAGCTGGATCACAGGAGCAGCCACAGCCAGCAGCAGTTGCCCCTGTGGAAACTAGGAAATCTAAGATTAAAACAAGGCATCTAGATAGTGGGGATCAGCCAGGAGGGTCCTCACAACCAGCAAGGGAGCCAGAGGTTGAGATTGTCACCGAGTCTCTCTCATATGACACTCTCCGTAACCTGCAAAAAGACATTGTACCCCGGGGCCGTGAGGCTTTTACAACCTGGTTACTTTGGGTCTGGGACCTTATGGGAACAGGTGTACAACTGGATGGCACTGAGGCCAGGAATTTGAGATCCTTGGCCCAGGACTCAGGTGTGGACCAGACATTCGTAAGGGAGCAAGGCCTCCTTTCCCTTTGGGAGCGGCTTCTAATGAGTGTGAGAGAGAAGTTTATCCACAAAGAGAGAATGCAGGAGCACCACCATAGAATGCGCTGGAAGACCATTGATGAAGGGATCCAGCAGCTGAGGGAAGTGGCAGTATTAGAGGTACTCTTTGGGAAGGATGGACAGCATGACAATGACCCTGACAAGGTCAGGTGCACAGGGCAGATGTTGTGGAATCTGGCAACCCTGGGGCCATCTGAATTTACTACCTACATTGCACTGATTAAGGCTGATGACCACTGAGAGACAGTGGGTTCTGTTGCCAGCAAGCTCAGAAATTTTGAGAATATGATGAATGGCCCAATGCAGGCCAAGGTCTCTGCTGTGGTCAGGAACCTCCAAGAGTTCCAAGAGGAGGTGAAGGGGATGAAAGGGTTGAAAGATAAAATGAGGGAGATTATAAGGAGACTATAAGATTTTAAGTGTGTCCGTGGCTAAAGAAAGGACTGGAAATGGGTTATTTTCTTGTTTTTGTCGGTAATTTTAATAACTGCTGTTGTTTTCTACCTGTGCGGTTAGATATAGTATTAAAAGAGCTGTAACTTCTTCCCCTTATCTCTGCCTTGAGTCCTTAATTTCCAACAATTATAACACTTAGAGGGGGTGAAATTAAATTCTCTATTTCAAAGGGGAACTTCTGCCTTTTATTGGCAGAACCCTGTCCTAGAAACCAGGACACTAGTAAAATAATTGGTCCGGCTGAACATGGTGCTTTTTCCAGGAACTCAGGCAAAAAAGAAGGTGCATTACCTTTGGACAGAGGAGTAGGCAACTCAGGAAGTGTTTAAAGAAGTTGTTAGGTCATGCAGAAAAAAAACTAGAGAGGTGAAAGCTCAATTAGAACTTCACCTGGTCACTTCTCTGAAGGATAACAAAAATAATTGTCTAAATACATTAATTGCAAAAGGGGAGATGAGGAGAACCTCCATTCCTTATTGGGGAGATATGGTTGCCAAAGATGAGGTAAAGGCTGAGCTCCTTAACCCCTTCTTTGCCTCTGTTTTCCACAGTAAGACAGGGTGTTCTCTGGTATATGGCGACAGGGAGCAGAACAGATTCCTGCAATCCAGGAGGAAGCAGCTGGGGACCTGCTGAGCCACTCAGATGCTCACAGGTGTCTCTGGCACCAGATGGGATCCATCCTAGGGGGATGAGGGAGCTGCTGGATGAGCTCCCCATTCTGCTCTCCATCATTTACCATCAGTCCTGGCTCACCAGGGAGGTCCCAGAGGACTGGAGGTACCAATGTGAGCCCATCCCCAAGAAGGGCTGGAAGGAGGATCTGGGCAACTCCAGGCCTGTCAGCCTGACCTGGGTGCCCAGCAAGGTGATGGAACAGATCACCTTGAGTGCCATCACAGGGCACCTGCAGGATGGATGAGGGATCAGAGCCAGCCATCGTGGATTTAGGTGGGGCAGGTCATGCCTGATCTCCTTGTTTGACCAGGTGACTCCCTGGTGGATGTAGGAAAGGCTGTGGATGTTGTGTGCCTGGACTTTAGCAAAGCCTTTGACACCGTGAGACACAGCATTCCCTGGAAAAGCTGCATCCCACTGCTTGGACAGTTCAGTCTTTGCTGGGTTAAGAAGTGGCTGGATGCTGGGCCTAGAGACTGGTGGGCATGGTGCTGCATCCAGTGTGTGTCCAGTCACCAGTGGTGTCCCAAAGGGATCAGTGTTTGGCCCAGTCCTATTTAGCATCATTACTGATGATCTAGAGGAGGAGGCTGAGCCCTCATCAGCAGATTTGCACATGACACCAAGCTGGGTGTGAGTGTGGATCTGCTGGAGGACATGGAGGGGCTGGAGTGTGTCCAGAGAAGGGCAACAAGGCTGGTGAGGGGTCTGGAACACAAGTCCTGTGAGGAGCAGCTGAGGGAGCTGGGGATGTTTATCCTGGAGAAGAGAAGGCTCAGGGGAGACCTCATCACTCTTTACAACTCCCTGACAGGAGGGTGCAGCCAGGTGAGGGTCGGACTCTGTTCCAAGGAAACAGCCACAGGACAAGAAGACACAGCCATAAACTGTAACTGGGGAGGTTTAGGCTGGACATTAGGAAATATTCCTCACAAAAAAGGGTTATTTGGCATTGGAATGGGCTGCCTAGTGAGGTGGTGGTGTCACTGCCCCCACTGGAGATATTTAAGGAATAACTGGATGTGTCACTGAGTGCCATGGTCAGGGTGACAAGGTGCTGTTGGGTCACCACTGGGATTTGATGATCTCAAACATCTGTACAACCTGGGTGATTCTGTGAAAATTGTGACACTGCAGGGCCCCAGGGAAGCAAGGTCTCATTGTGACACCGTGGGGCTAAATGGAACCAAGGTCCATTGGTGACTCTGGGTCCTAGTGGAACCACAGAGGCCACAGTGACACAGTGGGTTTGGGTGAACCAAAGGACCATTGTTAGAATGCAGGGACTCATGGAACTAAGGGAACAATTTTGACACTAAGTGCCCCCTGGAACTAACGTCCAACTGTGATACTACAGGGCCTCATGTACTTAGACATCACAGTGATACTAACTCTGCAGGGTGTCATGGAACCAAGAATCCATTGTGACACTGCAGGATCTTGTGTAACCAGAAGGTCCAGCAGCCCAGGTCCCTCAGCTTCTCCTCATAGGCCCCAAAGCCCATCCTGTCAGTCCTGCAGAGCCTCTCCAGCCCCTCCTCATTGCCCAGAACAGGGAGCCCCACACCCAGACACAGCAGCCCAGATGTGCCGCCCTGGCCTGTGGTGCCTCTGGCAAGGGAGCAGCACGAGGCACTGCAGGAGCCTGCAGACAATTCCTGAAGCACCTATAGGATGATCCTGCTCACCATGGACGTTCCCATGGTGCCAACTCAGGAACTGAAATATGGAGTGGGGCCAGAGAGGAAAGGGCAAAGAGGAATAGGCTGTTTGCAGGGGAGGGGATGGGGATGGGCAAGAGGAAAAAATCTGGACCAGGGAAGAGTAAAGAATGCGAAGGTGAAGGAAAGGAAATGCTCAGGTAGTTATGGGGTGGCTGCCAGGCAACCCTGGCTCTGAGCAACAACATCTACAGTGGGACAGAAAACTCACAGCTCATGGGAGTAAAGTTTCTGGCTGACTGCAGAGGCCATGACAAACCTGAGTTGTTTCCCTCCCGTCCCCCAGCCCTTGCTGGCCCCAGGGGCTGGTGGCATTTGTGCTCACTCAGCTCCATCTCCCCACAGCAGCACCATGGCGGTGCTGACGCCTGCTCTGTGCAATGCAAACAGGGGCTCCTGAGCCAGTGCTGCCGTGTCTGTGCCTGCAAGGATGCGGCCCCTGTGTGAGCTGGGGGAGAGGCCAGGGCTGCAGAGGGGGGATGTTGTTGGCAGGTGCATGAGGACGCTCTGGGACGCTGCCCTGGGGTGTCCAGCGCAGTGGAGAGGGATCAGCCCCTGCTCTGCTGCTCCTTGCCAGGTCTCCCCCTTGCAGGAACCTTGCAGAGCACCAGCCATGCTGTTTGCCCCAGCCTGCCCATGGCCAGCCTGGGGCTGCTCACGGGGGTTTTCTCTGCTCAGCATTGGCCTGGCCAAGTGTTCTGGAGAGAGCCTGGCCAAGGAGCCTGGAGCCCCCAGGCCCTGCCCTGAGGCGTCAGCGCTGCCCCAGCAGTGCCCATGGCCTGTCCCTGCTGCCGCCCCAGCACTGCCACCCCCAGGGCTGTGCCCGGCCCCGAGAGCATTCAGGCCCTACAGCAACATGAGGGGCAGGAGGGCAGTGGGGCAGTGACACAGGAGCAGCACTGGCAACACCAAGTGCTGCTGCTGCTGCTGGGCACAGCTGCTGTGCCTGCATTGATCTGCCCCCAGCTCTGCACACAGATATTGCTGCTGCTGCTCCAGAGAAGGGAACAAAAGGTGCACCTCCACAGAAAATTCTGCTGGGAGATCCTTTAATTCATTTTAAGCCACTGAGGGCACAGGTCCTCATTGACAAAATCTGTGGCCACAGCAAAGATTGTGAGGAACTAAATGAGAAAGGGCACAAGGAATGGCACTTCTTTACGGAATATATTAAAATGCTGAATCAAAGGGAAGAAAAGAGCAATTCAACCACCAAACCAAAGAAATAGTATCAAAAATTATTTTTATTAGAAGTGACTTGCAGAAACTAGTAAGCAATTTACTGTTTCTTAAACAATCCCGTCATCAGTGTCCACTTTGCAGCCTTGAGCTCCTGGTTCCTAAGGCTGTAGATGAGGGGGTTCAGTGCTGGAGGCACCACCGCATACAGAACTGACACTGCCAGATCAAGGGATGGGGAGGAGATGGAGGGGGGCTTCAAGTTGGCAAATGTGCCAGTGCTGATAAACAGGGAGACAACAGCCAGGTGAGGGAGGCAGGTGGAAAAGGCTTTGTGTCGTCCCTGCTCAGAGGGGATCCTCAGCACAGCCCTGAAGATCTGCACATAGGAGAAAACAATGAACACAAAACAACTGAGTGCTAAGCAGACATTAACTGCAATGAGCCCAAGTTCCCTGAGATAGGATTTGGAGCAGGAGAGCTTGAGGATGTATGGCACTTCACAGAAGAACTGGCCCAGGGCATTGCCATGGCACAGGGGCAAGGAAAATGTATTTGCTGTGTGCAGCAGAGCAGTGAGAAAGCCACTGGCCCAGGCAGCTGCTGCCATGTGGGCAGAAGTTCTGCTGCCCAGGAGGGTCCCGTAGTGCAGGGGTTTGCAGATGGACACGTAGCGGTCGTAGCACATGATGGTCAGGAGAAAATACTCTGCTCCAATGAAGAACAGAAAGAAAAAGACCTGTGTAGCACATCCTGAGTAGGAGATGGTCCTGGTGTCCCAGAGGGAATTGTGCATGGCTTTGGGCACAGTGGTGTAGATGCAGCCCAGGTCAGCGAGGGCCAGGTTGAGCAGGAAGAAGAACATGGGGGTGTGCAGGTGGTGGCCGCAGGCTACGGCGCTGATGATGAGGCCGTTGGCCAGGAGGGCAGCCAGGGAGATGCCCAGGAAGAGGCAGAAGTGCAGGAGCTGCAGCTGCCGCGTGTGTGCCAATGGCAGCAGGAGGAAGTGGCTGATGGAGCTGCTGTTGGACATTTGTGCTGTCTTGGCCTGCGGATCTGTAAGAAAAGTAATCATGGAATAATGTGGTTTGTAGAAGACTTTAAATATCCCAGCCCAGCTTGGTGGCACTTTCCCTCCACTGCCTGCCCAGGGCTCTGCTGCCTGGAGCTGTCCCTGCCAGCAGCTGCTTCCCTGTGCCCAGGATTGGGCCCTACCAGGGCTGCAGAGCCCAGCCCAGGCCTGGGGACTCAGCTCTGCCCTGCAGACCCCTCCCAGCACAGGGCACTGCCCAGGGTCAGCTCTGCCTCGTCAGGCTCTGAAGGCAACATCACAGCAACCCTGTGGGGGCTGGAAAAGTGACACTGATGCTGCCTGTAAGGGGCCCTTTGCTGATTTCTAGTAATGCCTAATTTATTAAGATCTGAGAGAAAACTTTTTGAAGTTTTCTCAACCTGAGCTGAGAGATGAACATGTTTGTGCAATTTCCCATCCAGGCAACCCAGAGCAGTAGATTTTAAAAGTTGGATTTTCCCTTTTATGCTGTCCCTGGCTTGCTGTGCTGCCTGTATAATATACTTGAAAATGTTCTGGAGTTAAATGTCATCCTGGGAGCAGCCCTGATCAATGCAGCATCCTTGCCACACAAGGACAACTCTTCCAAGCCTTATCAGCTGTCTCCTTCTACCCAGAACTTGTCCCCCAGTGCTGTGGGCAGCTCCCAGGGCTGGCTGAGAGCTGTCCCTGGCAGGCAGCACAGTCCCTGCCCCAGCACAGCGCCCTGGGCTGCAGGACCCTGCTCTGCAGGACAGCCCTGGGCACCCCTGGCTGCTCTAAACAAGAGAGAATCAGAGAATGTACTCACAGAGTCTGCAGGCATTGGGATGTTCCAGCTTTCAGAGATCGCTCCAGGAGCTGCAGCTGCATTGCCCTGCAGCCAGAGGCTTCCTGTGTCAAAGGCTCAGAGTGATTCTGCACCAGCCACTTCTGAGCATCTTCCCAGCTGTGACTGATTGAATCTCTCTGTGCCTCTGTGCTGTGCCGAGGGTGGCTGCAGACAGAGCCCCAGCCTTACTGGGCTGGAAGAAGAGATGCTCATCCAGAGAAATGTGTTTTTTAAGCTCTTTTTGGTTGCCGGAATGTTCCTCTGTGCCAGGAGGCCTCCCCAGCTGAGCAGCACAGACACAGCACAAGGACTTTAATGACCCTCTCAGGGCTTTGGTGCTGTTTACATCAGACTCAGCCCTTGAGAGTGTGTTCAAAATCATCTTAAAAACTCGAAGTGAAATTTAAATTTCAAAGTTTCTTTAACTTTTAATGGGTCCCACTGAGGGACACAACTCAGAAAATGTCCTCAGGTTCCAGTTAGAGCAGAACACTGGAGGCAGTGATGACAGGTGGGGACAAACAAGGGAAAGGTGTCTCTGATGCTGAGAAACCTGGATGTGTTTCAGGAATGCAAAGGGCCAAGGCCTGAGCCCCAGCCCCTGCCAAGGCACATCCTGTCCCTCCCTCATTGCTCAGGGCTCTTCCTGGGCCACTGGGCTCTGGGGATGTGCAATGCCAAGGGCAGGACCATGGGGCGGCCCCTGCCAGGCTGCTGAGCTGGGACAAGGAGGCAATGAGGCCCCAGCACAGCAAGGCTCACTTGTCCCCTGCTGGCCAAGGGCCCAGGGCCAGCAGCCATGGCCCAAGTGCTGCAGGAGTTGGCTCTGGCAGGGCCTTTCAGCTGCTGCCCATCCCTGTGCCCTCTGCAGCCCAGGCTGTCCTACGGTGTCCATGCCCTGCGCCTCTGTCCCTGCAGGCTGTCGTCATCCCCTGGCTGCCCCACCTGGCTGGGCCCTTCCTTTGCTGACAGCTCTGTGTCCTGCCTGCCTCTGCCTGGCCACACAAAGCCTTGCCCATGATACCAAAAGGGCTGATACATGTTTTACTGTGCCTGTGAACTTTCAGCAGAGAAACAGGCATTGAGGGGCTGCTTTCCCAGCAGGGGTGGTTAGAAGATAAGAAGAAGACATCTGGCTCAAGGGTGCAGTGATTGAAAGAGCAAGGACTGAAACTGTGAACTTGTGGTGGGTTTTACGGAAATAGGTAAATTGTAATACACATGTAGCCACTCTATATAAGCAACACACTTACAGAATCACGTGTTCATGTAAGCTTAAGAGTTATCCCATGTTGGACCTCAGGCCTCAATTAAGGATGTCCTCTGTAACACCAAATTAGTGTTTAGGAGTCCTATTCTGATATTTCTGAGATTTAGTGATTGAGGATCTCACAGAACCATGGACTCTACCGTGACACTGTGTAAACTTAGTGTAAACTAAAGGCTCCATTGCGGCACAATGGAACCCAATGGAACCCTAACCCATATTGGCATTTTGGGGCTAAATGGAACCGATTGTGACATTGTGACAGTGCAGATCCAAGGAGAACATTGTGAAACTGAGAAATCTCTTGGAACCAAGGAGCCATTCTGATACAGCAAGGCCTCATGGAACCACGGGCCCATTGTGACACTGTGCAACCTCATGGAACCAAGGTGACAATGTTGTACTGCGGAACCTCATAGAACAAAGGGTCCATGGTGGCACTGCAGAACCAGGGAGACAGTTGTTGACACTATGGAAACTCATGGAACCAGAAGTTCATTGTGACACAGCAAGGCCTTGTGGAACCAAGGGTCCACTTTGTGGCCTTATGGAGCCATGAGCAATTGTGACACAGCGTGGCCACATGGAGCCAAGGGCCATTGTGACACTGTGGATACAAGGAGATGGTTGTGACTGAGAAAACTCATGGAACCATAAGTTAACTCTTACTTTGTGGGACTCTGTGGAACCAAGGGGACCACAGTGACATTGTAGGGCCTTTGATGGAACAATAGAGACTATTCTGACACTTAGGGACCCACTGGAACAAATGGGCCATTAAAGCTGGCAGGGCCTCAAGGAATCAAGGGCACTACAGTAACAGTGTGGATCTGTGTGGTATGAAGGGTCCATTCTGACACTGTGGAACCAAGGATGCCCTTGTGACACTCTGGGGCATCATAGAATCAAAGGCAAAGCAAGTAATGATTGGCGTAAAAAGAGACTAACAAGCTTTGTAAAAGTAATTGATTGCCTAAAAAACTAACATAAGGCATTGCATCTATGAATTAAGTGGCTTCTGATATTATGGAGTCAGCTGTAACACCTTTAATGTCTCACCCTTCTATGAGACTGATGCCATAAGACAATAAACCATATTTTACAAAGTCTCTCATTTGCCCCATCTCTTGTAACATTTATCTCCCTATTTTACTGTGGTACCAAGGAGAGCCCTGTGACTCTGCAAGTCCTCACCGAAGAAAGGACTTGTGCATCCAAGTGGCCATTGTGACACTGCAGGACCCTATGGAATAATGGAAACCATTGTGGCACTCTGCATCCTCATGGCCCTAAGGGGCCATTGTGTCATTGTGCAGTCCCATGAAACCAAGGAAAGCATTCTGACACTGCAAGGCCACCTGGGAGCAAAGGACCATTGTGACATTAAGGAGTTCCATGGAAACAAGAGGCCAGTGTGACACAGCTGGGCCTCATGGAACCAGGGATCCAGTATGACACTACTACAGTGCCACTGAAGGGTCCCATGGATCCAAGGGAACAGGTAACAGGTCTGGTTGGCTTGGCCTCACTGGTCCAACTTCCCTTGGCATGTCAAGGGTCTCTTCTCATGCTGCTGAAACACTGGGGCTCAGTGCTTTCCTTTAAATGGAAAATAACTGTCCTTATCCAGATGTCCATTGCTGAAAAAAGATTCCCCCTCCAAAATTCCCAATATCCAGGGATTGCTCCCAGAGAAAAGCTGACATTTCCAACAAGCCTGGCTACCCATGGCTTCCTGAGGGCCAGCTCTCTCACCTGCCTTCCAAACAATGGGGTTGTGTGCTTTCCTTTCTATGGAAAACAACTGACCTTATCCTCCCAGCAAAAAGGGCGAAAATTGGGATTCCACATTCAAAATTTTGAATATCCAAGAGTTGCTCCCAGACAAACCTACCAGGACAGACCGGTGTGCCTGGCCTTGGCCTCTGGTGGCTGCAGTTCATCAGAAAACTGAAACACTGTTTCAGTGTCCCTGAAACAGTCCCTGAAACACTGGGCCTTGGATGTTTCCTTCCTGTGGCGACCATGGTGACGCTGAGGGTCCTCATGGAACCATGGAGACCATTGTAATGTGGACACTGCTGCAGGCCTAGGCACATTTCAGCCAGGCCTTTCTCACCAGGTCTGAGTCTGTTTCTCAGGCCGTGAAACCTTCCCAGGCCTAGCTGGGACCTTTCCCAGGCTAGAGCCTCTGTCTCTACTGTAAACACGAGAGAAAGAATCATAACAATAGATAAACACCTGCTGAATCCGTGAGAAAGCCTGGGACACTCTCTTTCTCTGCCCAATGAATTGTCTGTATTTTGTTTTGCACGAACTGTATTATAAAAAGCAATGGCTTCCTTCAATAAACTGCTCTTTCTTGCTTTCCTGCACCAAGCAGGGGAGTTGCCTTGTTGCTGTTTTTCCTTTAGCCACTCCGTAACCCTTTATGCAGCAACATTTGGAGATTCCACCGAAAGATCGCTACTCCAGTGGACCAGGATCACCTTAAGCGATCTCTGACCGACGAATAGTACCGGGAAAACTCGGAGCTGACAGCCTGCAGAGCAGGCTGAATCCCAGAAAACCAGGACTGCGAACCTGGGGCCAAGACCGGAGCCGGGAGACAGCCAGAGTCAGAGAGCCATCTGGGATACCGCGGAGACCGGCCAGACTACGGCAGGACAGAAAACCCGCGAAAAATCGTCAGCTTTTCTCCTCTCCCACCAAGAGAGGTAATATGAGCTTATAGATCAGGAGCCTGTCAGCTCGTTTCGAAGCGGCGGCAGCCTGCGGAGTTCCAGCAGCCCACGGAGCCCCAGCATCCCGCGGTGCAGAGCCACGCGGAGCGGCCCGGAGTCCCTGCACGGGCAACGCTGGACTGTTTTCTCCCTGTCGAGAGAGGTACTCTGTGTTTCCTGCCCCCCTCCCAGCATAGCGGCTAGGTGGGAAATTCCGAAAAATGGGGAATCATTTGTCTAAACGAGAGGAAACTATTCTCTCACAATGGAAAGATGTCTTTGACGACCTGGACACCCCAATCCCAGACAAGAACTTGATTGCTTTATTGGTCTGGGTAAAAGAACATGGTTTTTCAGAGGAGGAAGGAGAAGTTTTTTTCTACGGACACTTGAAAAGAGCTAGGGAACCTATTGTGTAGGGCTCTCATGAAGGGAGATGTCTGTCTGCCCCCAGATCACTACCTGGGGAACCATTCACCAAAGTTTAATAGAAAGTGAGACGGGTTTTAAGCGGAGCTAGGCAAGTTCAAAACAGAGCAAGGAAGAATCTGTTTGCTATCCTGGCCACACCACCTTAACGGCACCGGGCACTGACGGCTTGCAGCAGCCGCCAGCTGGGAGCCACCTCCCCACGTGCAGCCCGCGCTGCCTGAGGGGGGCGGGCCCCCCGCTCTGGAGAGGCCGCTCGCTCCCAAGAAAGAGGTGCCATCGGCCTGCCCCCCCACCGTGCCGGGGCCATCGCTTGATCTGCCTGCTGCTGGGCCAGTGCCACCCCCTGAAAAGGTGGGGGTCGTGCTGGCCCCTCCATCCAAGATGCTGGCTGACCCCGACCCACCTGCAGAGAGGGAGTTGTCGGCACCGGCCACCCCAGAGAAGGAGGGGCTGCCGGCTCCTCCCTCCTCTCCAATGTTGGAGCTCGGCCTGCCTGCCCAGGCAGGGTCTCGGCCGCCCGTCTCTGCTCTGGCAGAGGCAGGGCCGCCCTCTCTTCTTTTCCCCTCAGACTCCCCATTCGTTCGCTCGGAAGCAGTGCTGACCCTAGGGCTGCTCTCATCAGCCGGAGGAGCTCTGCCCGCCTGTCTGGTCACGAATGGACCCCTCCCACCGGCATTTCCAGCTGCCTCGCCGCCCCCACCCTATGCTGACAGCAACAGTGGCTTTGTCCTTACTTTAGAGGGGGGAGCAGCAGAGGCTGGTTTCATTCCTGCAGTGGTCAAGGGAGGAGGGAGTGCTGGGACAGATGTCTCTGATACTCAAATGAGAGAGACTCAGAGTTTTCCTGTGTCTGATGCTGTCTCTATGATAGAACAGCGAGATTGGAAAAGGAGAAAGAAAAGATCTAAACAATCCTGTTATTGTGAATCACCTTTGCCTCATTTCAGGCTTTAGATGAGACATGCCTAGGTCCTTCCTGCTGTCCTGCAAGGTGTCCACCCTGACCTGCACCAGGGGCACAGTGTGATCACAGCTCAGCTTTCACATGCTGACCAGCTCACCAAACACCGACCAGATGAAAACACTGAGCAGATCATCCCTCTACAAGCAGGGAATGGACATTCATCTGTTCATGTTGGAACTGTTAATATAGTTTTCATTGTTGCATTAGAATAGTCACTTAGTGGTTGACTTTTCACTGTTTGATAAGTCTGGTGAATGGTGATGGGTTTTGTTATTGTATTAAAATTAAGTTTTGCAGAAAAGGCACCAGGCTTGAAGATTTCCCTAGGCACTTCAGGTGTCCACATATCTCCTGAGTGATGTTTGTTCTCCTTTGCAAAAGGGCCCTGTAAGGGATTGCAAACACTTCTCTTTTTCTTTTCCTTTAAACTAAAAGGGGGACATGTGGACACTGCTGCAGGCCTATGCAGATTCAGCTAGGCCTTTCTCACAGGGTCTGAGTTCCTTTCTCAGGCTGTGAAACTCTCTCAGGCCTAGCTGAAACTTTTCCCAGGCTAGGGCCTCTGTCTGTACTGTAAACACGAGCGAAAGAATCGTAACAATAGATAAACACCTGCTGAATCCATGAGAAAGCCTGAGACAAGAGGTGTCTCTTTCTCTGCCCAATGAATTGTCTGTATTTTGTTTTGCACGAACTGTATTATAAAAAGCAGTGGCTTCATTCAATAAACTGCTCTTTCTTGCTTTCCTGCTCCAAGCAAGGGAGTTGCCTTGTTGCTGTTTTTCCTTTCGCCGCTCCGTAACCCTCTGTACTTTTCTTCCTATGGAAAAGAGCTATTCTTCTTGACCAGATGCCCATGCACAAAACTGGGATTTGGCTTCCCAAATTCCATCTATCCAAGGATTGCTCCCAGAAAAATGCAGACAAGACAAACAGGTCTGGCTGTCCTTGGCTTCCTTGGGGCTGCCTGTTATCAGTCTTTGAAACACTGGGGCTCTGCCCTTGCCTTCCTGTGAAGAAGAATTGTGATTCCGGTCCAGGTACCCATGGCTGAAATAGAATTCCAACTCCAGAACTCAAGAAATACCCAAGGGTTGCTTTCAGAAAAAGGCTGCTAGAACAGACAGGTCTGGCTTGCCTTTGCCTCTGGTGAGTGCCTCTGATCTGCCTTCAAAGCCCTGGAGTTCTGTGGTTTCCTTCCTATGGAAAAGAACTGTCCTCCTTGTCCAGGTGCCCATGGCCTCAAGCACATGACCATTGTAAAGAGAAATGGAGCTCTGTCTTCAGTGGAGTAGAGACTGAAGACAGCAGAGGAGAGCCCTGGGAGGAATTGAATGGCGGTTTCAGGGATGGTGGATCCTTCTGATACAGTGGACAACAGCCAGAGTAAGAAAGAATTAATGCCAAGGGCTGCTGGCGTGGGAAAGACTGGACCCAAGGAGAAAGGAATTTCTCTGCCAGGGCAGGGCTGTGATGCAGCACGTCCACCAGAAGGAGTCTGAAGCAGCCCAAGGCTTTGTGTGGCCAGGCAGAGGCAGGCAGGACGCAGAGCTGTCAGCAAAGGAAGGGGCCAGCCAGGTGGGGCAGCCGGGGGATGCCGACAGCCTGCAGGGACAGAGGCGCAGGGCATGGACACCGTAGGACAGCCTGGGCTGCAGAGGGCACAGGGATGGGCAGCAGCTGAAAGGCCCTGCCAGAGCCAACTCCTGCAGCACTTGGGCCATGGCTGCTGGCCCTGGGCCCTTGGCCAGCAGGGGACAAGTGAGCCTTGCTGTGCTGGGGCCTCATTGCCTCCTTGTCCCTGCTCAGCAGCCTGGCAGGGGCCACCCCATGGTCCTGCCCTTGGCATTGCACATCCCCAGAGCCCAGTGCCCCGGGAAGAGCCCTGAGCAATGAGGGAGGGACAGGATGTGCCTTGCCAGGGGCTGGGGCTCAGGCCTTGGCCCTTTGCATTCCTGAAACACATCCAGGTTTGCTCAGCATCAGAGACACCTTTACTTTCCTTGTTCCCACTTGTCACCAGTGTCTCCATTGTTCTGCTCTAACTGGAACCTTGGGGCATTTTCTCAGTCTTGTCTCTCATTGGGACCCATTAAAAGTTCAAGAAACTTTGAAGTTTCAATTTAATTTTGAGTTTTGAGAAGTTTTTTGAAAAACACTCTCTCAGGGACTGAATCTAATTTAAAAAGAACAAAGTCCTGAGAGGGTCATTAAAGTCATTCTGTTGTGTCTCCTGGCACAGAGGAGATAAGGCAAACCAGAAAAAGCTACAAAAAGACATTTCTGCTGAGGAGCAGCTCCTCTCCCAGCCCAGCAGGGCTGAGGGCACTGCCTGCAGGCACTGAGGGGACAGGAGCCAGGCACAGACAGGCTAAAGGCAATCAGCACTGGGAAGACATTGAGCTGAGACTTCACTTGGGGAAACATCTTGACAGCCCTGGACATGGTGAGTCTGTGGGTGCAGGGCAATGTCCCCTGTGCTCCTGGAGGGATCTCCTGGAGCCAGCACAGCCCACAGCCTGGGGGATGTGTCAGGAGGACTCTCCCAGTTTCTCTGAGGCACAGGAGGAGGAGGAGGATGTGCTGCAGAGCAGGGCTGCCCTGGGCACCATCAGAGGGACAGGGCAGGATGGCTCCTGCTGCCAGGGACGGCTGCAGGGGCTGAAGCTGGGGCTGCAGCCAGGGCTGCCCAGGGCTGTCCTGCAGAGCAGCTCCTGCAGCCCTGAGGGCTCTTGGCCAGCCCAGGGGATGTGCCACCTGCCAGGGCTAAATGAGCACAATGGGCCTTGGAAGACAATTATGTAGCCAATTTATTGTTACAGAAAAGAGAAAGCAAAGATGCAGCGCTGGGCGACGCGGGGAGTTACTGCTTCCCGAATCCGCGCTCGACTGTGTTTCGATCCCTTTTAGGTCTCCGCTCTCACTGTCGAGTCATCCTTCCAGCTACTTCTGCGCTTGCTCCGTCAGTTGCTAGGGGGTCTTTTCCTGCCTCCTGGTGGTCTTTGATGAAGGCTCATGACAGTCTTCTTCGGTGTCTTCTTCCTTGAACCTAGCGCTGCAATTATCTACAAACATTTGTAAGTATGCAAGCATAGCAGTTATCCGTCCTTGCGGGCTTGCCAGCAAGGCAGAATAATTTACGACCCGTTCCCTTTCAAGGTCTGCCAGATAAGTGAGGCAAAAGGCTTATCTAAGCAAGGCAGGACACTAAAGTAGTTAACTGTCTCACTGCCAGGCACTGAGCGAGCAAAAGGTCCCTCTTTTATTATCCCATGCAGGGTTGTTTGTTTATACACTCTTCTTCCTCAGTGAGCAATAGACAGTGAACAAAAGGTCACTTGTTTCATCACAATCCCCCCCTTTTTTTTTTTAACCCTTTTGTTCACTGTATCTTACCAGTTCTTTTCTGCTGAGTTCTAAATAGTCTTCCATTTCCCCCCCATTTAGCGACTCATACTTTGCTCTAACAAGCATTAAATGAGCAGCCTCTAATCTCCTCTTGACTATACTGATAAGTTTGTTAAAAATACAGGGTCCAAAGGTCAGCGTTAAAACAAACAGAATTAGTGGTCCTGCTATGGTGGACAAAAGGGTCGTTAACCAGGGGGATCGACTGAACCAAGATTCATACCAGTTTTGTTGTGCTTCTCTTTCTCGTTTTCTCTTTTCTAGTCCCTCTTGTAATTTTGCCATGGTTTCCTTATAACTCCGTCGGTTAGCATATACACAACATTCTTCTCTAAGTGCAGCACATAAACCTCCTTGTTGTAAAAGCAGTAAATTTAGTCCTCTTCTATTTTGCAAGGTCACTTCAGCTAGCGAATCTAGGGAGTCTGTAAGATCTTTTATGGATTTATCAATTCTCCTTAGATCTTCGTCTACTGACACTCTAAGCTCTTTAAATCCCGCTTGTTGATTTACTAAGGACGCTACCCCTGTTCCCATTCCAGCCCCTCCTATACCTAGTAATACAGCCACTGTTAATGCTGTGAAGGGCTCTCGTTTCACTAAATGGGGTTTCTCCAAAGTTTGGTATTGAGCATACACATATTCTTCGGGATGGTAGGTAATTCGGGGAACTATTATGACTTGTATGCAAAACTCATAGGTTTCATTAAAGGCTTTTGTAAAGATACACGGGGTTACCCCTAAAGTGTTACAGACCCATTTTGAATTTATAGCAGGAAGGAGCCATGTGGCCGGCTCCTTTGGATCTGATACAGACATTTTTACATGGCATAGGTGGTTCTTGTCTCTAGGTATATTTCCCACACATCTCCCCTTTCCACTCACTTGAGCCATTGATATTCTCTGGACACTACCTTGTTCCCTTTCCCATAAACACTCTCTCGGGTTTGTTCCATTAACTCGTCTTGACTTAGCGATGGACCCTATAGCCTCATAAAAGGGTGGTTTCACTATGTAACACAGCCAGCATTCTTCGGTTAAGTTAGGGTGGGTCTGGTTTAGTGCCTTATAGGTTGCTTGCATCACCCTCCAAAGTGTATTATATTCTTTGGTGGGCTGAGCCCCTCGAGCCAACCTCTGACTCATTTTTGGCTTCTGTCTCATTCTCTCTCGGGGAAAAATCTGCAACATTTCTTTTGCCCCCGTCTCCGATGACTGGGTTAGGTCCCACAGGGCTTGGATCATGTGGTACAGGCTCTTTTTTTATTAGGATCATATTGCCTCTATCCTTCCCTGGTTCCCAGAGACGGATCCCCCATGTTTTTCCTAATAACCATTCAGCTTTTTCCGGCTGGGAGACATTAAGATATATAAAGGAGCAGGTTCCTGTGTATATCATCTCTCCTGAGGGTCCCCTCCAGGGTTTGGCACAGCCTACCGGTCCAAATCCTGCCTTCAAAAAGGATCTCCTCTCGTCCTCCAGTCAGAGGCAATGGTTTCACAGCCCCAATATCCACAAAAGTACTCCCTGGGTAATTACAATACGACTTTCCTGGGTTTGATGCCGGACACATGTAAAAATCCTGTTAAATTCATAACTCTCCCACACTGTAGTATGTTAGCTAGGTTACATAGTCCCACTATGAAACTCGGTGCTCCTACAGCAACAACTGTTTGTAATGGACTAGAGGCATCCCATCTAGTGAGGGACCATTTGAAGGGCTCATGGCTTTCTTGTGTTCCCTTTACCAGTCCCATCATTATTATTATTATGTACACCATTAGAGTTAGGTGACACCCAATGCCAGAGCAGTAAATAGAATTAGTTCTTTCTTTAACTCCCTTAATGCTATCACCTTCAAGCCTCCGGTTATCGAGGGTCATAAAGCGCCTTCGCTGTTATTCCTGTGTGAGATTCCCTTTCCCCACTCCTTACCCTCTGCCTCGCTCGCCAGCTAGGTTGCCGCTAGCTGCGAGGTGTACCATCTTCACGGCAGCAAGGATATTCTTCAGAGGCGGAACTCACTCCTCTTTTCCACTTCTTTTGGAATGCCAATTTTTATCTTTTAATGGTGGAATATCACACCTGAGTTTCTTTACTTGCTTACGACACTTGACTGACACGATGTCTGTGTTAAATGGTCCGGGAGGTTCGTTGGGGTGATAGCAATATAAGTCAGGGTTTACCCCTTTGGAATATATCTGCCACCAGAGCGGGATCCCACTTTCAGCTCTCGAGTTGCTACTTTTGGCTTAAGGCCAAAGCAGTCAACTCGCTGCTCCTCCCAACAGGGCTGACACACACTCTCTTAGGAGCCCTCCCTTTCTGGCAGTGGACCCACCACAACTCCTTACAATTTTTACAACAGAAACATACAAACGGATAACAGTTGCAATCTAGCCAACTACACGCTACTCTAATATCGTTATGCTTCACGTTTTTCTCTCCATTATATAATTGACCATTGTACTCTAATCTCACAGGTCTGTAATATGGCTGCTGAGCAAGTTCCTCTAAATATCCACAGTATCCTGGTGACTCAGAAGTTCCAATGAACTCTTTCTGTAGTGACCAATTATCTCCCACCCAAATGTCCCCCGCGTCCATGTACTCTCCTGGGTGTCAAGGTGAGGTTCTTTTCAAAGTGGGCTTTAAGTCCCCGGCTGTTCCTTTTATTTCCCAGTGGGTGTTATTTTTCTCAGAGAATCCGGATGGATCTACTGGTCCCTTTATTTGGCTGGCATGAGTCCACCCCTTCTCTGCTGTGCGTACCGCGGTGTCTGTTGTAAGTAACACCAGATATGGTCCTTCCCACTTCGGTGTTAGCGGGTTTTCTTTCCAACTCCGGACCAGAACCCAATCTCCCGGTTGTACCTGATGTAACACAAGATCTAGAGGTGGTCTCTGAGCCCACATTCCTTTTTCCCATAGTTGTTTTTTAAACTTCATTAGAGTTATTAAATATTTGTTGAGATGTTGATCACTAATGTTGGGGTTAGTTTGGACCTTCTCTAGGTTATACGGCATTCCATATAGCATTTCGAATGGGGACAATCCCACATCTGCCCGCGGCTGAGTCCTAATATTTAATAAGGCTAAGGGAATGCATTTTACCCATGATAATTTAGTCTCTAATACCAATTTAGTCAGCTGTTTCTTTATTTCCCCGTTCATTCTTTCTACTCTTCCCGAGCTTTGTGGGTGGTAAGGAGTATGTTTCTCCCAATTTATTCCTAGCGCTTTTGCTAGTTCTTGTGTTACTTTTGATGTGAAATGCGGGCCTTTGTCTGAATCGATAGTCTCAGGCACTCCACCTGGGCACTATTTCTTCGAGCAAAGTCTTTACCACTGTTTGGGCTGTTTCCTGACCATCGGAAACGCTTCTACATAATGGGTAAGATGATCTACTATTACCAAAAGATATCTAATCCGCCCTACTTTGGGTAGCTCTGTAAAGTCTATTTGCAGATTTGCAAACGGTCTTTTTGCCAATGGCCGTCCCCCTAGAGGTAATCTTCTTAGGTTGCTACGATTGACTCGTAGGCAGGTAGGACAGTTCTTGGTGACATGCTTAGCCATATCTCGTAGTCCAATGCTCATAAATTTAGTCGCGAAATGGTCGACTAACCCTTGGTCCCCCCAGTGTGTCCCCTGATGTAACCTATACAACATCCGCTGGGCTACTGCCTTGGGCAATACTTCTCGCCTGCCTTCTGTCATCCACCTCCCCTATCTTCTTTTACCCCATTTTCCTCAATTTTTCTTTCTCTTCATCAGTAAATATAAGTTCCACATCTTCCTTCTCCACTGTTTTCCTAATATGTGGCTTCTCCTTCAAAACCATGCTGCCTTTTTTGCCTCTTGATCAGCGGCGTTATTCCCCCTGCTCTTAAAGTCCATTCCTGGCTGATGTCCCTTTAAGTGCACCACTGCTATCTTCTTTGGTCCCCTCAGGGCTTGTAATACTTCTACTATAAGCTTTTGATGGACTAACCCTTTCCCTGTGAATTTTTCAGCCGTCTTTCTTCCCATAATTTCCCAAAGGTATGCACTACCCCGAACCCATACTTGGAATCGGTATATATCGTCCCCTCCTTCCCTTTAGGAGTGTCAAGGCCCTAAGTATAGCGTACAGTTCACACGCTTGGGCTGACCATGACCTGTCTAAGGCTCCCGATTCTATTACCCCTAAATCAGGTCCTCCTACAATAGCATAACCAGATTTCCTTTCCCTTACTACTATCCTGGAGGATCCATCCACAAACAGTTTTTCCCCTTCATCTAATTCTTCCTCCTCTAAGTCAGGCCTAATCTTCGTTTGTTCTTCTATAGTAGCTAAACAATCATGGGTTAAAGGTCCCTGTTCCATTTCTCCATACAGGAAGGCAGCTGGATTTTGTAGAGTGGTGGTTTCTAGGGTAAAATCTGGTGCTTCTAGTAGAATCCCTTCATATTTCAGGAGTCTGGCATCAGATATCCATTTATCTGCCTTTTGTTGCATTATTATGGGGAGACAGTACTTTTAGGCTACTATTAAAGGTGATTTTCCTAGCTTCCTCTACTAACAATGCACATCCGGCCAACATCTGTAGGCATGTGGGCCAGCCTCTGCTTACAGGGTCTAGAATTTTTGATAAATATGCCACAGGTTTCTTTTTCCCTGCCCAATCCTGGGTAAGCACCCCAAATGCAATTCCTTCCTCTATATTTACGAACAAAAAGAATGGCCTCTTTAAATCTGGGAGACTCAGAACCGGAGCATGAACTAAACTCTCTTTTAATCCCTCCAGTTTATCTGTGTCCTCCTGGGTCCACTTCATTAACCCTTCTTGTGCTAGCTTTTGATATAAAAATCTAGCTTTACTACTATAGTTTTCAATCCATTGTCTACAATACCCCGTGAGGCCCAAGATTTGCCGAATCTGTCTTTTATTCTTTGGTATTGGTAGCGATAAGATAGCTTGAATTCTTTCTGGGTCTATCTTCTTTTCGCCCCTTTTCAAATAATGCCCCAGGTATTTTACTTCTTCTTCCACGAACTGCAACTTGGCCTTTGAAACCTTCAGGCCCTTAAGTCCTAGAAAATTTAGGAGCCTTATACTCTCCCCCTTCTTACCTCTTCCTCTTCTTTCCCCGCTAACAACAAATCATCAACATATTGTACCAGGGTTACCCCAGGACCTGTCTGGTAATCCGTTAAATCTGCTCCAGCGCCTGCCCGAACAAGTTTGGGGATTCAGTAAATCCCTGGGGCAATACTGTCCATCTAAGCTGTTGCTTCCTTCCAGTGTCCGGGTCTTCCCACTCAAAGGCAAAGTAATCCCTACTAGATTCATCAAGGGGGCAAGCCCAAAAGGCGATCCTTCAAGTCTATCACACTGTACCAGTAAATCATTTGGGCCTAGTTTACTCAACAGCATGTATGGGTTTGCCACCACTGGGAATCTGGCTATGGTTCTCTTTGTTTATTTCCCTTAAGTCATGTACCAGGCGTAGGACCCGTCGTCTTTTTGACTGGGAGGATCGGTGTATTGTATGGTGACATGCAAGGTTCTAACAACCCCCAGCTCAGTAGCCTATCTACTTCAGGCTTTAACCCTTTCCTTCCCTCTAGGGATATGGGATACTGCTTTATTCTTACAGGTATTTCAGGGTTTTGATTTTGACCTTAAAAGGGGAAATCCTTAATCGCCCACACTTCCAGGGTTATACCATACTTCCAGTTTATTTCTTTTTCATCTTCTTGTCTCAAAGGGCAGAGTCTAATTCTTATTTCTTTTTCCACTACCTCTATTAGGATACCCAATTCTATAATCATATCTCTGCCCAATAAATTGTAATCTGATTCTGGGACTAACAAAAGTCCCTACCCTATTCTAGATTCTGATTCCTATCACCTCCTTTATTATTTTCACATCAAAGGGTTCTCCTTTTTGCCCTAACTACTGTGGCAGTGTCCCTAGACAGGGCACAACCTTTGGGTAAGGACTGGAGCGTTGATCTTTCTGACCAGTATCGACCAGGAAGATAATCTCTGGCCGTGGGGACCCACTCCAAGCTTTATCAAGGGCTCTTTTTGATGTTTTCGGGTCCCTAAGAGATAGAGCCCTGGACCCCCTAGTCCTCCTTAAACTCCTTCTCATCTCTGATCCAGTGTGACATTCCCTCTTGAAGTGCCCCTTCTTTCCCACAGTAAAAGCACTTTCAAATCCTGCCTCTCACCAGGACCCCGAACTTCAGCCGACTTCGCCCAAACTGCTTCCCGGTCCCTTTTTCCCGCTCCCTGCTCTCTCGCATTGCAGCCACCATCATTCTGACTTGTCGTTTATGACTTTCCTCTTCCCTTCGCATAAACTTTCTGTGCTTCCCTCAATAGTTCATCCAGTCCCCTGTCCTGCCAATCCTCCAACTTTTGTATCTTTTTCTAATATCCTCCCAAGATTTTGAAACAAAATGCACTTTCAATACTGCCTGCCCCATTTGATCATCTGGATTCATCCCAAATAAAGTTGAAAATTCTTCCGCAGCCTTTCTAACCATTCTGTGGGGTCTCATCCTTCTTTTGTCTTTCATTAAAGGCCTTATTGAGGTTTTGGCCTCATGGGACCGACTCTCTAATCCCCCTGCACAATTATTGTCCTAAGGTCTTGCATATGGACTCTATGGGCTGGATTTTGATGGTCCCAATTGGGGTTCTGCAAAGGCCACTTGATATCTGCCCGCTGGTCCTTGCATGTGCTGTGCGTCCCAAATACGCATGCCTTCCCTCCTGATCATATTCTTTTCTTGACCGTGAACAGGATGTTTAATATGGACTGTAATTCTTCCCAAGTATACATGCTCGGCCCTAGGAATTGATCTACTCTCTGTTATAAATGAGCACAATGGGCTATGTGGATCAATTATGTAGCCAATTTATTGTTACAGAAAAGAGAAAGCAAAGTTGCAGCGCTGGGCGACAGGGGAGTCACCGCTCCACCAACTGCCGCGCGTACTGTGTTTCGGATCCCCCTTTTTAGGGTCTCTGCTCTTCCTGTCGAGTCATCCTTCCGGTTTCTTCTGCGCCTGCTCCGCCAGTTGCTAGGGGGTCTTATTCCTGCCTCCTGGTGGTCTTTGACGAAGGCTCACGAAAATCTTCTTCAGTGTCTTTTCCTTGAACCTAGCGCTGCAATATCTACAAACATCTGTAAGTATGCAAGCATAGCAGTATCCGTTTCTTGCGGACTCGCCAGCAAGGCAGAATAATTTACGACAAGTCTCCCTTTCAAGGTGTGTCAGATAAGTGAGGCAAAAGGCTTATCAAAGCAAAGCAGAACACTAAAACAATTAACTATATCCCAGCCAGGCGCCGGGCGAACAAAAGGGCAAAGCAGAACACTAAAACAATTAACTATATCCCAGCCAGGCGCCGGGCGAGCAAAAGGTCCCTCGTTTATTATCCCATGCAGGGTTGTGGTTGTTTATTTACGCACTCTTCTTCCTCAGTGAGCAATAAACAGGAACAGTGAACAAAAGGTCACTTGTTTCATCACAATGCACCCATGGTTCCATGAGGTTCCTCAGTGTGACAATGGTCTCCTTGATCCACAGTGTCACAGTGGCCCCTTGGTGTGAGAGTCCGTCCGAGCGTCTCGTTTGTTTCTGCCCAACAACCCTCGTCTGAGGCCTAAGAGGACCCTCAAACTGCAGTTCTGAGACGCTGGCCAGGGATGGGAGGAGTGCCAAGTGATTGTTTGACCAAGATTGGTTTCTACGGCTGGTCATGGTAACTGTGTTTACTTAACAAAGCTCCCACAGGTGGAAGAGCAATGGGCTGTTCAAGCATGGGGATACCCCGTGTTTGTCCCATGACAAGGACTGTTTTGTGTGCCTGGGGCTTGCTGTAATGCTCCGCTCTCGAGCGAGTTTACTGCCTGAAACCTCCTGTTTCCACCTGTTCCTCAGACCAACGGTCTCTGCATACAATAGTCCATAAATCTTCCCACCTTTTGGCCAGAGGCCACTCACTTTGGAAAAGACTATAAAGAGACACCCTCAGACCAAAGACCCCCGAGATCTCCCCGGACGACATCAGACATCTATTGGCTGGTTTCCACGAGGATTCGTCTGACTGTCTTGGTAGCTATAATCCTGAACCCCTCTTTCTCTCTCTCTCTCTCTCTCTCTTTTTCTGTCCCTCCGATCGCATTTTGGTTTGGCACTAATAAAGTGCATTTCTGCAAAGTAAACTGATTTTGTCCCCTGCTGGGTCTTTTGCGCTTTGAGATCCCTAAAAGAATCTCTCACGACCCCCGCTCAAGTTGGGCGGACCGTGACACTTGGTCACAATGGACTTTTGGTTCCATGAGCTTTCATACTCTCAGCAACAGTTCTGCACTGTCACCACAGACCCTTTGTTCCACGAGGTTCTGTAGTATAGCATGGCCACCTTGTTTCCGTGAGGTTCTGCAGTGTCAGGATGGACTCCTTGGTTCTGTGAGGCCCTGCAGTGTCACAATGCACCCATGATTGCAGGAGGTTCCACATCAGAGAATCCTGCTTGGCTCTGCAGTACAACAATTCACTATGGGCTCCAGGTGGCCTCACAGTGTCACAATGGCCCCTTGGTTCCATGAAGCCTTTCTTTGTCACAATGTACATTTGGTTCCCTGAGGTTTCTCAGTGTCACAATGGTCTCCTTGAATCTGCAGTGTCACAATAGACCATAGGTTCCATGTGGCTCCACTCTGTCAAAATGGATTTTGGTTCCATGGGCACCCATAGTATTAAAAGGCCTCTTTATTCCCTGCACTTCCATAGTGTCACAGTTGACTCCTTGGTTCTGCGAGGCCCTGCTGTCATCAAATCTCCAAAATAGAAAAATAAGACTCCAAAACACTACTTCGATGTTAAAGAGGGCATCATCCTTTTTAGGCCTCAGGTCCAATGTGGAATAACTCCTAATGTTATATGGACACTTCATTATATAACTGTGTTTCTTATCTTAAATCACTAAATGTGCATTACATTTTACCCATTTCCATAGAAGCCACCCCAAATTCCCAGTTTCGGTCCTTGTTTTTTCTATCATGGTATTCTAGAGCCAGATAGCATCAACCTCCCTTCCAGCCATCCCTCTTAGGAAAGTTGGACAAGTTGCATGCCTTCTTCTTGGGTTAAAGTTAACAGGCACAGGAAAAATTGAATTACCCTTCTTGGTATCAACCCCAAGGCTTTGTGTGGCCAGGCAGAGGCAGGCAGGACACAGAGCTGTCAGCAAAGGAAGGGGCCAGCCAGGTGAGGCAGCCAGGGGATGACAACAGCCTGCAGGGACAGAGGCGCAGGGCAGGGACACCGTAGGACAGCCTGGGCTGCAGAGGGCACAGGGATGGCAGCAGCTGAAAGGCCCTGCCAGAGCCAACTCCTGCAGCACCTGGGCCATGGCTGCTGGCCCTGGGCCCTTGGCCAGCAGGTGACAAGTGAGCCTTGCTGTGCTGGGGCCTCATTGCCTCCTTGTCCCTGCTCAGCAGCCTGGCAGGGGCTGCCCCATGGTCCTGCCCTTGGCATTGCACATCCCCAGAGCCCAGTGCCCCGGGAGGAGCCCTGAGCAATGAGGGAGGGACAGGATGTGCCTTGCCAGGGGCTGGGGCTCAGGCCTCGGCCCTTTGCATTCCTGAAACACATCCAGGTTTGCTCAGCATGAGAGACACCTCTCCCTTGTTTGTCGCCACTTACCAGTGCCTCCATTGTTCTGCTCTAACTGGAATCTGGGGACACTTTCTCAGTGGGACCCATTAAAAATTCAAGAAACTTTGGAGTTTCAATATAATTTGAGTCCTTGAGAAGTTTTTTGAACACTCTCTCAGGGACTGAGTCTGATGTAAAAAGCACCAAAACCCTGAGAGGGTCATTAAAGTCCTTGTGCTGTTTTTGCTCTGCTGAACCAGTCTGGGCTCCTGGCACAGAGGCAGATGCCAAGGTAAACCAAGAAAACCTTCAAAAAGACATTTCTGCTGAGGAGCAGCTCCTCTCCCAGCCCAGCAGGGCTGAGGGCACTTCCTGCAGGCACTGAGGGGACAGGAGCCTGGCACAAACAGGCTAAAGGCAATCAGGACTGGGAAGACATTGAGCTGAGACTTCACTTGGGGAAACATCGTCACAGCCCTGGACATGGTGAGTCTGTGGGTGCAGGGCAATGCTCCCTGTGCTCCTGTAGGGATCTCCTGGAGCCAGCACAGCCCACAACCTGGGGGATGTGTCAGGAGGACTCTCCCAGTTTCTCTGAGGCACAGGAGGAGGAGGAGGAGGATGTGCTGCAGAGCGGGGCTGCCCTGGGCACAGTCAGAGGGACAGGGCAGGACGGCTCCTGCTGCCAGGGATGGCTGCAGGGGCTGAAGTTGGGACTGCAGCCAGGGCTGCCCAGGGCTGTCCTGCAGAGCAGCTCCTTCAGCCCTGAGGTCTCTTGGCCAGCCCAGGGCATGCACCACCTGCCAGGGACAGCTCTCAGCCTGCCTGGGAGCTCCCCATGGACTGTCAGGAGAAGTTGGAGGTGGAAGGAGCAACCCCCCATCAGGGCAGATTCCTCCTGCTGTGGAGATGGTGCTGCATGGCCAGGGCTGCTCTCAGCTTTCTCCTCAAGGGAAGGGAAAGGGGCTGTCAGGTGGGTCTGTGTCACTGAGACTCCTGCACTGTCCCACAGAGGATCAGCAGATCTGCCTCACATCTCCATCACGAAGTGCCTCCTCACCCTTCTCTGCCTACAGACAACAGCAGCAGCACCTTGGCTTGCAGCATCTCAGTGTGTCTGAGCTGCCCTTAGGCCCTGCTAACAGGGAGATGGCCCTGGGCAGTGCCCTGTACTGGGAGGGATGTGCAGGGCAGAGCTGAGCCCCCATGGCTGGACTGGGCTCTGGGAGCACTGGCAGGGACAAGCCTTGGATAGAGAGAAACAGCTCCCAGTAGGCACAACTCCAGGCAGCAGAGAGCCAGACCAGCCATTATTACCGTTTTCTCTTTCTGGACAGAGAAAATAAAATATTTCTGGGGAAATTATCATGAAATTAGAGCCTTTAAAGGCTATATTTTTTTTTAAGAATATTGCCAGTGTGACCACTCTGAAGGAGAGGGAGGTGTAATGAACAAAGTGCACCTGTGTGGCACCAGCAGGTGTGATTGCACTGGGGCACAGGGAGACCTGTTTTCCCTCTAGGCTCCCCACTGTCCAGGCTGAGAGCAGTGCTGAAGATGAGGCAGTAACTCAGCAGCAGCAGTTACCGATACTCAAAAAAGTTTAGGAAAATTCCCCTTATGGATTAGTATTCTGAGGGCATTCCTAAGAAAATAGCAAATAATTGAATCAAAGAAGTTGGTCCCAGGTTTTCCATATCCACTTTCAACAGGCCAGTATATCCAGAGTGAAAAAATTACCAACAGCAGCTCCATCAGCCACTTCCTCCTGCTGCCATTGGCACACACGCGGCAGCTGCAGCTCCTGCACTTCTGCCTCTTCCTGGGCATCTCCCTGGCTGCCCTCCTGGCCAACGGTCTCATCATCAGCGCCATAGCCTGCAGCCACCACCTGCACAGCCCCATGTTCTTCTTCCTGCTCAACCTGGCCCTCACTGACCTGGGCTGCATCTGCACCACTGTCCCCAAAGCCATGCACAATTCCCTCTGGGACACCAGGTACATCTCCTACATGGGATGTGCTGCTCAGGTTTTTCTGATTTTCTTCTTTCTGGAAACAGAGTGTGTGCTCCTGACCATCATGTGCTATGACCGCTACGTGTCCATCTGCAAACCCCTGCACTACGGGACCCTCCTGGGCAGCAGAGCTTGTGCCCACATGGCAGCAGCTGCCTGGGCCTGTGGCTTTTTCTATTCACTGCTGCACACAGCCAATACATTTTCCCTGCCCCTGTGCCATGGCCATACACTGGGCCAATTTTTCTGTGAAATCCCCCAGATTCTCAAGCTCTCCTGCTCCAAATCCTACCTCAGGGAACTTGGACTCATTGCAGTCAGTGCCTGTTTAACACTCGGTTGTTTTGTGTTCATTATTTTCACCTATGTGCAGATCTTCAGGGCAGTGCTGAGGATCCCCTCTGAGCAGGGATGGCATAAAGCCTTTTCCACCTGCCTCCCTCACCTGGTTGTGGTCTTTCTGTTCCTCAGCTCTGGTATAATTACCTACCTGAAGCCCCTATCCATCTCCTCCCCATCCCTGGATCTGGCCCTATCAGTTCTGTACTCAGTGGTGCCTCCAGCCCTGAACCCCCTCATCTACAGTCTGAGGAACCAGGAACTCAAAGCTGCAGTTTGGAGACTGATGACTGAAGCATTTCAGAAACATTAAACTGGTTGCCAATTTTGGCAAAGCACTTGTAATAAAAGTAATTTTTGATATTTCTTGTTGGTTTTCTTGTGTTATTTTTTTTCTCTCCTTTGTTTTAGTTTCTTATATTGTCCACAATTAAAGGTCATTGTTTCTACCCTTTCTCACTTTGTTTCTCTTGCTCTTTGCTGTGGCCACAGACTTTGTCAATGAGGGGCTGAACTCTCAGTAGCTTTAAATGACTTAAAGGATCTCCCAGCAAAGTTTTCTCCAGAGATGCCACTTTTTTTCCCTTCTCTGGAGCTGCAGCAGCAATGTCTGTATGCAGAGCTGGAGGCAGATCAGTGCTGGCACAGCAGCTGTGCTCCTGCTGGCCACACCATTCCTGATCCAGGCCAGGTGCTATTTGTCTTCTTGGCTGCCTGGCACACTGCTGGCTTATGTCCAGCCTGCTGTCCATCAGTGCCCCCAGCTCCCTTTCTGCCTGGCCACTCTCCAGCCACTCTGTCCCCAGCCTGGAACACTGCAGGGGTTGAAGTGCAGGACCCAGCACTTGGTCATGTTAAACCTCACCTTGTTGGATTTGGGCCCTGGATCCAGCCTGTCCAGGTCCCTCTGCAGAGCCCTCCTACCCTCCAGCACATCCACACTCCCAACCAACTTGGTGTCACCTGCAAATTTGCTGATGGTGGACTCAGTTCCCTCATCCACTGCTTCTGGATGTGTCCTGGTTTCTAGGACAGGATTCTGCCAATAAAAAGCAGAAGTTCCCCTTTGAAATAGAGAAATTAATTTCACCCCCTCCTAAGTGTTATAATTGTTTCAAATCAAGGACTCAAGGCAGAGATAAGGGGGTAGAAGTAACAGCTCTTTACTACTATATCTAACCGCACAGGTAGAAAACAACAGCAGATATTAAAATTATCAACAAAAAACAGAAGAAAATAACCCAGTTCCAGTCCTTTCTTTAGCCGTGGACACACTCCGTCTCTGTCCGTTCCCGGGGATGTAACACGTGCAGCAGAGCAGGTGGGAGCGAGGGAGGTGGAGGGGAGCAGCCGGAGCCGGGCTGGCTCAGGTGGGAGCCGGCTCCTCTCTCACTGTTGTGTCCAAAGATTAGTTGTATTCCCAGAGGTAGGAGGCTAAGCAGGAAAGATGCAGAGGAGTTAGCTCTCCTGCCTCCTGGCACGTGCTACGCAGACCGGGGGATCCCTCTTCTCCGCTCTGTCGCCGGAACCTCCAGTGCCCCTCCACAAGCCCGCACGCTCCTCTGGGTAGCCCCGCCCGGAAGCCCTCCCACTCCTCCGAGCAGCCCCGGTCCCACCTACTTGCCCCCACAATGGGAAAAATTCTCCAAACTCATGCAGTAAAGGAACAAAACCCCAATCCCCAACAGGATGTTACCCACAGACAACACGTGTTATTTGTAGAGAAGAGCAGATGCCCCAAGGTGTGAGTGGCCAAAGTTCTGCTGTGGCTGTCTCAGCAGGGAAGGTGGTGGGGGGATCTCAAGGTGCTTCTGCTTAAGGGCCAGGCTGGGTGGCCATGAGGGAGGCACAGTGGGCTGGTGCTCTGCTTTCCTGGGCAATGCTGCTGCTGATGCCATTTCTGAGAGCTGACAAGTTGGATGGTCCTTGGGCAGCCTGGGTGCGAGGGAGAGTTGCATCTTCTTGGCTGGGATGCTGGTGCTGCAGCAAGGCAACTGTGGAGAGAGGAGTGGCTGAGGCCCCAGCTGCCAGTGGCACACAGGGACCCTCCGCATAGCAGGGCCCAGAGCTGGCAAGACTCCCCAGCACGGCTGGAGCTGCTCGTGTGTGCCTGGCCTTGCTGTCAGCCCCAAAAGCAGCTCCATGGCCCCTTCATGGTGCGGCCCCAGCCATGATGGCACAGCCCCTGAGCTGGCCCAGCCCAGAACAGGAGCATTGCAGGTGGGAACAGGCCCTGTGCCGTGGTGCCCACAGCAGCCCTGGGGCTCTGTGCCCCATGGCCTCCCTGCTGGGCAGCCTCTGCCAGCTCCTGCACAGCCCGTGGCACCTGTGGGCCTGCACTGACAGCCCTGCCCTGGGCTCTGCCGGGCTCTGGGCCAGCAGAGAGGCCGGGCAGGGCTGGCCATGGCCGGGAACAGGCCCTGAGCCCCGCAGGAGGATGGAGCTGGGCCACAGCCAAACTCAGCCCAGGGCAAACCTGGGCTGAGCAGCCAGGGCTGGCAATGGCTGGGGACAGAGGCTGGCGGTGACAAATGTCCTGGGCCCCCTTCCTGCTGTGTGCATGCCACCAAGGGCACAGAGCAGCCTCCTCTCTCGCCCACTTGCCTGTTTCCAATGCCTTCCACAGGCGCTGGCCCTGCCCCACAAGGCCTGGGCTGAGTCCTGCCCCTGCACGCTCAGCCAGGCTGAGATGGACACTGCTGGTTTCTCTGGCAGGCTCTCTCAGGCCAGCCCAGCTCCCTGCAAGCTGTGCCAGCTGCCCTGAGCTCTGTGCAGCACCAAGGGCCTCTCCCCAGCACAGCCCAGCCGGCTCTGGCCCCACAGCTCTGCTCAGGCCAGGGGCTCTGGGCAGTGGCCCCACGGCCTCAGCCCCTGGCAAGGGCACAGCAGCAGCTGCAGCTCAGACAGGACTCAGCCCCAGCCATGGGCAAGGGGCTTGGCCAAGGCAAAAGGAGGCTCCCTGTGTGCCCTGCTCCCCTCTCCCTGAGCTCCTGAGAGCTCTGCAGCCCCTGCTGCCATCCCATCTGCCCAGGCCAGCACAACAGCCCCGGCCTTGGGGCCCTGCAGAGCTGCTCCTGCTCCAGGCCCAGGGCCCATCCCAGAGCTGGGGCAGCCACAAAGCTGTGCCCATTTCTGATCATTCCTGCTCTGATGAGGATGGATCCTCAGCCACTTGGAGGTTGCTGATGAATTTTACTACTCCAGAGGACTCTTCTTTCTTGAGCTCTTCAGTTCAGGAATTCAGTGACAATGGTTGATAAACATTTGTTCAAAACACCCTAACATTACATCCCTGTGGGGATAATTTAAGTTTTCAGTTCTTCTGTGGTTAATTAGACAGATTTCAGAAGTGTATTCAAAGTGAATTTACTGTAATGAAAACAACGCAGAGAGAAATCTTTTGTCCTTTTACCTTTTCTTTTCCTGTTTTCTAGAAGGATATCATCAATGTCCAATTCATACTGACCCCCAGCACCTTCTAATGCAGTCTGAATAGATATGAAAATCAAGACCCTTAATGGCTGACAATCAGTCTCACTTTGTCGCCCCCCGTCCCCACCATTTCCCAGTTCCAGCCCCTGGGACTCTTATGGATCAGGAATGGTGTGGCCAGCAGGAGCAGGGCAGTGATTCTTCCCCTGTGTTCAGCACTAGTTGGGCAGCACCTCGAGTGCTGTGTCCAGTTCTGCTCCCCCAATTTAAGAAGGACATGGAGGGGCTGGAACATGTCCAGAGAAGGGCAACAAGGCTGGTGAGGGGTCTGGAACACAAGTCTTGTGAGAAGTGACTGAGGCAGCTGGGGTTGTTTATCTGGGAGAAGACTCAGAGGAGATATCATCACTCTCTAAAACTCCATGACAAGAGGGTGCAGCCAGGTGGAAGTTGGGCTCTTTTCCAAGGGAACAGTGAGAGGACAAGAGGTCACAGCCTTAAACTGAACCAGGAAAGGTTTAGCCATGACATTATGAAATATTCTTCACAAAATGTGATTGGGTATTTGATTTGCCTGCCCATGGATGTGGGTGAGTCACCATCTTTGGAAGTGTTTCAAGAATGACTTGATGTGGCACTGAGTGCCATGGTCTGGGTGACAAGGTGATGCTAGGTCACAGGTTGGACTTGATGCTTTAAAGATCTTTTCCAGCCTGGGTGATTCTGTGATGATTGTGACACTGCAGGGCCCTGGGGGAGCAAGGGGCCATTGTGACACTGCAGGGCCTCGTGGAACTGAGAGGACCAGAGTGACACTGTGTATGACATGGCACCACAGAGCCAAGGGGCCACTGTGACACTGTGGGGCTACATGGAAGCAAGGAGTCCATGGTGACAGTCTGGGTCCTGTGGAACCACAGAGGCCACTGTGACACTGGTGGGACCATGCAGAGCATTGTGACAGAGCAGGACCTCGTGTAATGATGGGGCCATTGTGACACTGCAGGGCCCCATGGAACCAAAGGATCAGTGTTGCTCCTCAGGGACTCATGGAATGAAGGAAACATATTTGACATTGTGGTGTCCCCAGGACCAAGAGGCCATTGTGACACTGTGGAACCAAGGAGAGCATTGTGCACTGTGAGACCTCATGGAACCAAGGATGCACTGTGACACTGCAGGGCCTTGGGGACAAAGGCACCATTGTGACTCTGTGGGACCCAAGGATCCAAGGGACTTTCTGACACCAAAGGCTCTCATGGAACCAGAGGGTCATTGTTACACTGGGAGGCATCATGGAATCATGGAGACTATTGTGACACTCTAGGGCCTCATGGAACAGTGGTGACACCAAGTTGGCTGAGTGTGTTTATCTACTGGAGGGTAGGAGGACTCTGCAGAGGGACCTGGACAGGCTGGACCCAGGGCCATAATCCAAAAAGGTGAGGTTTAACAAGGACAAGTGTAGGGTGGTGAACATTGGCCACAACAACCCCTGCAGTGAAAAAGGCTGGGGACAGAGTGGCTTGACAGTGGCCAGGCAGAAAGGGACCTGGGGGCACTGATGGACAGCAGGCTGGACATGAGCCAGCAGTGTGCCCAGGTGGCCAAGAAGGCCAATGGCTCCTGGCCTGGGTGAGCAATGCTGTGGCCAGCAGAACCAGGACAGTGATTCTTCCTCTTTGCTCAGAACTGCTTGGGCAGCACCTCGAGTGCTGTGTCCAGTTCTGGGCCCCCAATTTAGAAAGGACATGGAGGGGCTGGAATGTCTCCAGAGAAAGGCAACAAGGCTGG
>JAREIS010001149.1:0-27500 GCA_030060385.1 Muscicapa striata striata
CCGTTACCCCGGTCACGTGACCATACCCCGACCAATCAGCGCGCAGCGCGGCGCTGGGCTCAGCCAATCAGCGCGCGGGAACGCCGCAGGAGCGGCGCGCGCCCCGCATGGGCGCCGCCATGTTGGGGGGGGCGCGGGCCCCGCGGTTTTTTCTGTGGGGTCGCGTTTCAAAATGGCGGCCACGGGGGCGGGGGCCCGGAACGGGAACGGGAACGGGAACGGGAACGGGAACGGGAACGGGAGCGGGAGCGGGAACGGGAACGGGAACGGCAGCGGGAACGGGAACGGGAACGGGAACGGGAACGGGAGCGGGAACGGGAACGGGAACGGGAGCGGGAACGGGAGCGGGGCCGTGCCGGTGCTGCCGGGGCTCCGCAGCGCTCACACAGAGCCCACCCCGCCCCTCCCCCCGCGGAACGGCGCTCCGGTGACACCGGTGGCCAAACGGGGGCACCGCCCCTTTATTAAAGCTTCGCTCCGGGGGTCCCTGAGGCGTCACGGGGGTCACAGTGCAAAGGTCACGGCCGGGAGGGGGGCAGGGGACAAAGGTCAGCACCAGGAGGTCACCAGAGGTCAAAGGTCACCGGGAGGTCACCGGGAGGTCCCTGAGGTTGAGGCCACCGAGAGAGGTCGGGAGCCCCAAAAGAGCTGGGCACGAGAGGGAGAGGCCGGGGTCACCCGGGGGTCACCCAAGGGCCAGGGGTCACCCAGGGGTCACCCAGGGGTCACACAGAGGGTCAAAGGTCACACCCAGAGGTCACAGAGGGTCACAGGTCACTGAGGTCACACAGGGGTGACAGAGGGTCACACAGAGAGTCAAAGGCCACAGATGTCACCCAGAGGGGTCACACACAGATGTCACCCAGCGGTCACAGAGGGGTCACACACGGGTCACAGAGGTCACCCAGGGGTCCCAGGGGGTCAGAGGTCACACCCAGATGTCACCCAGCAGTCACAGAGGGGTCACAGAGGGGTCACAGATGTCACCCAGGGGTCACCCAGGGGTCCCAGGGGGTCCCAGGGGGTCAGGCCAGGCGGCAGCCGCGGGGGCGGGGGCGGGGCCGGGGGGGCGGGGGGGGATCAGGGGGGGCCCCGGGGGGGCGGAGCTGCGGGGGGAGGGGGATGGGCTCCCCCAGGAACAGCCCCTCCCACGAGGAGGAGGAGGAGGAGGAGGAGGAAGGGCAGCGGGGGCGGCCCCTCCCCCGCCGCACCCCCAGCGTGGGGGGGGATCCCCTGGGGGGGGAGGGGCAGAGCGTGGGGGGGGGAGGGGCAGCGCGGGGAGGGGGGGCGGGGGGGGAGGGGCGGGGGGTGACCCCCAGTTCCGGCATCGAGTGGCGATGGGGGGACCCCCGGCGGAACCGGGGCTGAGAGCCTGAGGGGGGGGGGCACACCAGTTAAACCAGTGCCCCCAGTTACCCCAGTGCCCCCAGTTACCCCAGTGACCCCCAGTGCTCCCCAGTTACCCCCAGTGACCCCCAGTTACCCCAGTGCCCCCCCAGTTACCCCAGTGACCCCCAGTGCTCCCAGTTACCCCCAGTGACCCCCCAGTGCCCCCAGTTACCCAGTGACCCCCAGTGACCCCCAGTGACCCCCAGTGCCCCCAGTGACCTCCCCAGTGACCCCCAGTGACCCCAGTGACCCCCCAGTGCCCCCAGTTACCCCAGTGCCCCCAGTTACCCCAGTGCCCCCAGTGCCCCCAGTGACCCCCCAGTGCCCCCAGTTACCCCAGTGCCCCCAGTTACCCCAGTGACCCCCAGTGCCCCCCCAGTTACCCCAGTGCCCCCAGTGCTCCCAGTTACCCCCAGTGCCTGCCCCACTCCTCCCAGTGTTCCCCCAGCACACCCCAGTCCCTCCCAGTGCCCCCACAATCCCTCCCAATCCCCTCCCAGTGCCCCCACTCCCCTCCCAGTGCCCCCCCAGTCCCCCCAGTTACCCCCGTGCCCTCCCGGTCCCTCCAAGTTACCCCCAGTCCCTCCCAGTTACCCCCAGTGCCCCCCAGTGCCCCTCCAGTGCCCCACAGTGCCCCCAGTCCTCCCAGTCCCCCAGTCCCCCAGTTACCCCCGTGCCCCCAGTCCCCCAGTTCCCCCCCAGTGCCCCTCACCTGCGGGGGGTGCCCCAGCCCAGGAGCGCCTGCGGGGGGCGCTCTGGGGGGGTCCCTGCGCGCACTGGGGGGAGCAGAAGATTTGCCCCCCCCGGGGCAGGAAGGGGCGGCCCAGCAGGGGGCGCCCGCAGGGGGCGCAGCGGAAACAGGCGGGGAGGGGGTGCCAGTGCTGCCCCCCGTGGGTGACGTGGGGAGCCTGCAGGTCTGGGACAGTGAGGGGACAGTGAGGGGACATTGGGGACAGTGAGGGGACATTGGGGACATTGGGGACAGTGCCAGTGCTGCCCCCCGTGGGTCACGTGGGGAGCCTGCAGGTCTGGGACAGTGGGGACAGTGAGGGGACATTGGGGACAGTGAGGGGACATTGGGGACATTGGGGACAGTGCCAGTGCTGCCCCCCGTGGGTGACGTGGGGAGCCTGCAGGTCTGGGACACAGGGGACAGTGAGGGACAGTGGGGACAGTGGGGGGACAGTGAGGGGACATTGGGGACAGTGCCAGTGCTGCCCCCCGTGGGTGACGTGGGGAGCCGGCAGGTCTGAGTGGGGACAATGGGGACAATGGGGACAGTGAGGGGACAGTGCCAGTGCTGCCCCCCGTGGGTGACGTCGGGAGCCTGCAGGTCTGGGACAGTGGGGACAGTGAGGGGACAGTGGGGACAGTGGGGACAGTGAGGGGACATTGGGGACAATGGGGACAGTGCCAGTGCTGCCCCCCGTGGGTGACGTGGGGAGCCTGCAGGTCTGGGACACAGGGGACAGTGAGGGGACAGTGGGGACAGTGGGGGGACAGTGAGGGGACATTGGGGACAGTGCCAGTGCTGCCCCCCGTGGGTGACGTGGGGAGCCTGCAGGTCTGGGACAGGGACAAAGGGGACAGTGGGGGGACATTGGGGACAGTGGGGGGACAGTGGGGACAATGGGGACAGTGGCAGTGCCAGTGTTGCCCCCCGTGGGTCACGTGGGGAGCCTGCAGGTCTGAGTGGGGACACAGGGGACAGTGAGGGGACAGTGGGGACAGTGCCAGTGCTGCCCCCCGTGGGTGACATGGGGAGCCTGCAGGTCTGGGACAGTGAGGGGACAATGGGGACAGTGAGGGGACAATGGGGACAGTGAGGGGACAGTGGGGACAGTGCCAGTGCTGCACCCCGTGGGTGACATGGGGAGCCTGCAGGTCTGAGTGGGGACAATGGGGACAGTGGGGACAGTGGGGGGACTCCCCAAACCCCCCCGTGGACCCCCCAAACCCTCTTAAGGATCCCCCAAAGCCCCCAAGGACTCCCCAGGGGACCCCACAGACCCTTCTGGAGACCCCCCCAAACCCCCCCAGGGACCCCCAAACCCCGTGGACCCCCAAACTCCCCAGGGACCCCAAACTCCCCAGGGACCCCCAAACCCCCAGGACCCCCAAACTCCCCCAGGGACCCCCCAAACTCCCCAGGGATCCCCAAAACCCCTCTGGGGATGCTCCCAACCCCCTCAAGAACCCCCAACCCCCGGTGCCCCCCCCCGGTGCCCCCCCGTGTCCCCCCCCCCTCACCGATGGGGTCCCCGCAGGTGTCACACAGGTGGGCGCGGCGGGCGCGGCAGGGGGCACAGGGGGCCCGCCCTGGCAGGGTTTGGGGGTGCAGGGGCCCTCGCACTCGAGGCAGCGCAGGTGCCGCAGGTGCCAGCGGCGCCCCGGCCTCGGCCCAGCGCCCCGAAATCAGCTGGGGAAGGGGGCAGTGAGCACAGGGACCCCCCCCAAAATCAGCTGGGGAAAGGGGGGGGGTGAGCACAGAGAGCCACAGGGACCCCCCCAAAATCAGCGGGGGGGGGTGAGCACAGGGACCCCCAGCTCCCACAACCACCCCATAAACACCACAGCCCCCATAACCACAGTGACCCCCAACAACCACAGTGACCCCCATAACCACAGTGACCCCCCCCATAACCACAGTGACCCCCAGAACTGCTCCACACCCACCCCAGAACCACCCACACACCCCCATGGCACACCCACCCCACACCCACCCACACCCACCCAAACCCACCCCATGAGAGCTCCCAGCACCCCATAACCACACCCAGCACCCCATAACCACACCCAGCACCCCACAGCACCCCACAACCACCCCACAACTCCCCCACACCCATCCACAGAACCCCAGAACCCCCCAATTCCCACTCCCAGCTGCCCAAACCCACCCCATACCCACCCCATAACCACCCAGAGCACCCCACACCCACCCACAGCCACCCCATAATCACCCACAGCCACCCACAGCCACCCCACAGCCACCCAGAGCACCCCACAGCCACCCCACAGCCACCCCATAACCCCCACAGCCACCCCATAACCCCCACAGCCACTCCTGCTGGCCCGAACCCACCCCATAACTACCCCATAACTGCTCCACATCTACCCCACAGCTACTCACAACACCCCATAACCCCCCATAACCTCCCACAGCCACCCCATAACCACACCCAGCACCCCATAACTGCCCACAGCACCCCATAGCCACCCCATAGCCACCCACAGAATCCCATAACCGCCCCCATAACCTCCCACATCTACCCCATAACCACCCACAGCACCCCATAACCCCCCCATAACCCCCACAGCACCCCATAACCCCCTGTAACCTCCTACAGCACCCCACAGCCACCCCATAACCACCCACAGCACCCCATAACCCCCATTCCCACACCAGCACCCCATAACCACCCAGAGCACCCCACAGCACCCCATAACCCCTCCCAGCCGCCCACCCCCACCTCATGTCCCCCCATAACCCCCACCCCCATCCCCCTGTCCCGCTGTCCCCTCACCTCGTCGCAGCCCGGGCAGCGCTGTCGCTCAGTGTCCCTTGTCCCCTGTCCCCATTCCCATCCCCCCTGTCCCCATCCCCCTGTCCCCATCCCCGCTGTCCCCATCCCCATTCCCATCCCCCTGTCCCCTGTCCCCATCCCCGCTGTCCCCAGCCCTGTCCCCGCTGTCCCCATTCCCATCCCCGCTGTCCCTGTCCCTGTCCCCGCTGTCCCCTCACCTCGTCGCAGCCCGGGCAGCGCTGTCGCTCGCTGTCCCTTGTCCCCTGTCCCCATTCCCATCCCCCTGTCCCTGTCCCCATCCCCCTGTCCCCGCTGTCCCGTCCCCATCCCCATCCCCGCTGTCCCCATCCCCGCTGTCCCCATCCCCCTGTCCCCGCTGTCCCACAGCCCCATCCCCGCTGTCCCCATCCCCATCCCCGCTGTCCCCCGCCCTGTCCCCGCTGTCCCCTCACCTCGTCGCAGCCCGGGCAGCGCTGTCGCTCAGTGTCCCTTGTCCCCTGTCCCAATTCCCATCCCCCTGTCCCTGTCCCCATCCCCCTGTCCCCATCCCCCTGTCCCCATCCCCGCTGTCCCCATTCCCATCCCCGCTGTCCCCTGTCCCCAGCCCTGTCCCCGCTGTCCCCTGTCCCCATCCCCCCTGTCCCTGTCCCCATTCCCATCCCCCTGTCCCCAGCCCTGTCCCCCGCTGTCCCCAGCCCTGTCCCCGCTGTCCCTGTCCCCATCCCCGCTGTCCCCGCTGTCCCCAGCCCTGTCCCCGCTGTCCCCATCCCCCTGTCCCTGTCCCCATCCCCGCTGTCCCCTGTCCCCATCCCCCGTTGTCCCCAGCCCTGTCCCCGCTGTCCCCTCACCTTGTCGCAGCCGGGGCAGCGCTGTCGCTCAGTGTCCCTTGTCCCCTGTCCCCATTCCCATCCCCGCTGTCCCCTGTCCCCATCCCCGCTGTCCCCAGCCCTGTCCCCGCTGTCCCCTGTCCCCATCCCCGCTGTCCCCGCTGTCCCCAGCCCTGTCCCCGCTGTCCCCTCACCTCGTCGCAGCCGGGGCAGCGCTGTCGCTCGCTGTCCCCGTGGTGCCGCCCGCACAGGAGCCGCCCGCGGGCCCCGCGGGGACAGAAGTAGAGCAGGTCCACGAGGGGTTGGTGGCACTGGTGGCACTGGAAGCAGCGCGGGTGCCAGCACAGCCCCAGCCCCGCGCGCGCGCGAACACGGCCAGGCCCCTGATGCGGCCCCGCACTGCGGGAAAACGGGGGTCAGGGGGCACCCTAAAACGGGGGCACAAAACGGGGGCACTAAAACGGGAGTCAGGGGGCACCCTAAAAAATGGGAGGGGTCAGGGGGCACCTCAGAAGCGGGGGGTCAGGGGCACCCAAAAACGGGGGTCAGGGGGCAACTAAAAACGGGAGGGGGTCAGCGGCACCTCAAAAATGGGGGCACCCTGGGGTCGGGGGCACCTCAAAAATGGGGTCGGGGGCACCCCAAAAACGGGAGGGGGTCAGGGGGCACTAAAAACGGGGGTCAGGGGCACCAAAATGGGGGATCAGGGGCACCCAGAAACGGGGGGGCACCCCAAACAGGCACCCAAAAAATGGGGGTCAGGGGCACCCTAAAATGGGGGCACCCCAAAAACGGGGGGGTCAGGGGGGCACCCAAAAAGGGGGCACCCCAAAAAACAGGGGGTGGGTGAGGGGGCACCAAAACGGGGGCTCAAAAATCCCCCCCCATTCACAGCCTCCCACCCCCGGTTTTGGGGTCCCTCACCCCAATTTTGGCTCCCTTTCTCTATTTTTGGGGTCCCTCACCCCCCCAATTTTAATTTCTCTTTCCTGGTTTTGGGCACCCCCCGGATGTGACCCCCACACTGGGGACAAATAGGGGGGTCAGGGGGCACCCCAAAAACGGGGGGAGTTCAATCCATTCAGAACCTCCCATCCCGGTTTTGGGGTCCCTCACCCCCAATTTTTGGCTCCCCTTCTCTATTTTTGGGGACCCTCACCCCCAATTTTGGCTCCCCTTCCTTGATTTTGGGCACCCCCAAACACAGCACCCCCACCCTGGGGACAAGGGAAGTCAGGGGCACCCAAAAATGGGGATTCATTCCCCCCCCCCATTCAGAACCTCCCACCCCGGTTTTGGGGTCCCTCACCCCAATTTCAGGTTCCCGTTCTCTGTTTTTGGGGTCCCTCCCCCAATTTTTGGCTCCTCTTCCTAATTTTGGGCACCCCCACTTTTCCCCTCCCCCTCTCCCATTTTTTGGGGTACCCACCTGAGTTTGGAATTTTTGGGGTGCCCATGGGACTTTGGGGATCCCACCTGTTTTCGGGGGTTATTTTTAGCTTCCTTCCCCCAATTTTGGGGTCTCCCAGAATTTCCAGATCCCCACTTCTGATTTTTGGGGTCCCCCCTCACTCTGGGGCTTCCCCACCCCTCCAGTTTTGGGGTTCCCCACAGATTTTGGGGGTCCACGTGATGTTTTTGGGGTCCCTCACCCCAAAATTTTAAGCTTCCCTCCCTAATTTTGGGGTTCCCCCTCATTTTGGGGTTCCCCCCTCTCCCATTTTGGGGTTCTCCCCTCTCCCATTTTGGGGTCCCACGTAATTTTTTTTGGGGGGTCCCCCTAAATTTTAAAATTTCCCTTCTCCGTTTTTGGGGTCCCCCCAAAACCTCCAGGTCCCCCCTCCGTGTTTTGGGGTTCCCCACCCATTTTGGGGTTCCTCCCTCAATATTTTTGGGTTCCCCCTCCCCACTATTCCCAGCCCTGCCCGATTTTGGGGTGCCCGTTTTTTTTGGGTTCCCATTTTTTGGGGGGGTTCCCATTTTTGGGGTGCCCGTTTTTTTGGGGTTCCCATTTTTGGGGAGGGTTCCCATTTTTTGGGGTGCCCAGTCTTTTGGGATTCTCCGTTTATTTTTGGGGTTTCCCTTATTTTGGGGGGCCCGTTTTTGGGGTTCCCGTTATTTTTTGAGATTGTCATTTTTTGGGGGTGCTGCTTTTTTGGGGACCCCCATTTTTAGGGGATTCAGTTTGGGGTTCCCGTTTTTGGGGGTGCCCGTTTTTAAGGTTCCTGGTTTTTTATGGTGCCAAAATTTTTGGGGTACCTGATTTTGGGGTTCCCATTTTTGGGGTTCCCATTTCTTTAGGAATGCCCATTTTCTGGGGGCCTGTTTTTCTGGAATTCCCATTTTTGGGGTTCCCATTATTTGGCTTCCCCATTTTTGGGGTTCCCATTTTGGTGTTGTCATTTTTGGGGTTCCCTTTTTTGGGGTTCCCATTTTTGGGGTTCCCATTTTTGGGATTCCCTTTTTTGGGGTTCCATTTTTTGTTATTCCCATTTTTGGGGTTCCTTTTCTTTTTGGGGTCCCCATTTATGAGGTGCCTGTTTTTTGGGTTTCCATTTTTGGGGTTCCCATTTTTGGGGTTCCCATTTTTGGGGTGCTAATTTTTTAGGGTGGTGCCCGTTTTTGGGGGGTTCCCATTTTTTGAAATTCCCATTTTTTTGGGTTCCCCATTTTTCTGGGGCTCCCTTTTTTTTGGGTCCCCCTTTTTTTAGGTTCCCCATTTTTTGGGATTCCCATTTTTGGAGTTCCCATTTTTGGGTTTCCCATTTTTTGGGTTCCCCATTTTTTGGGATTCCCATTTTTGGGTTCCCCATTTTTTGGGCTCCCCATTTTTTGGGGTTTCCATTTTTTTTTTTAATTTCCATTTTTTTGGAATTCCCATTTTTTGAGGTTCCCCATTTTTGAGGTTCCCATTTTTTTGGGTTCCCCATTTTTGGGGTTTCCATTTTTTTTTTAATTTTTTTTTTTTTTTTTTAATTCCCCTTTTTGAAGTTCCCATTTTTTGGGGTTCCCCATTTTTGGGTTCCCATTTTTTGAAATTCCAATTTTTTTTGGGTTCCAAATTTTTTGGGTTTTCCTTTTTTTTGGGTTCCCCATTTTTGGGGTTCCCATTTTTTAGGTTCCCATCTTTGGGATTCCCATTTTTTGAGGTTCCCCATTTTTGAGGTTCCCATTTTTTTGAGTTTCCCATTTTTGGATTCCCAAATTTTTTTTTGAATTTCCATTTTTTTGGGTTGCCCATTTTTCAGGTTCCCATTTTTTGGGGCTCCCCATTTTTTGGAGTCCCCCATTTTTTGGGTTCCCCATTTTTTAGGGTTTCCATTTTTTTTTTTAATTTTTTTTTTTTTTTTCCCCTTTTTGAAGTTCCCATTTTTTGGGGTTCCCATTTTTTTGGGGTTCCCCATTTTTGGGTTCCCATTTTTTGAAATTCCAATTTTTTTTGGGTTCCCAATTTTTTGGGTTTTCCTTTTTTTTGGGTTCCCCATTTTTGGGGTTCCCATTTTTTAGGTTCCCATCTTTGGGATTCCCATTTTTTGAGGTTCCCATTTTTTTGGGTTTCCCATTTTTGGATTCCCAAATTTTTTTTTGAATTTCCATTTTTTTGGGTTCCCCATTTTCAGGTTCCCATTTTTTGGGGTTCCCCATTTTTGGAGTCCCCCATTTTTGGGCTCCCCATTTTTTGGGGTTTCCATTTTTTTTTTTAATTTCCATTTTTTTGGAATTCCCATTTTTTGAGGTTCCCCATTTTTGAGGTTCCCATTTCTTGGGGTTCCCCATTTTTGGGTTCCCATTTTTGAAATTCAATTTTTTTGGGGTTCCCAATTTTTTGGATTTTCCTTTTTTGGGTTCCCCATTTTTGGGGTTCCCATTTTTTAGGTTCCCATCTTTGGGATTCCCATTTTTCGAGGTTCCCCATTTTTGAGGTTCCCATTTTTTTGGGTTTCCCATTTTTGGATTCCCAAATTTTTTTTTTTAATTTCCATTTTTTGGGGTTCCCCATTTTTTGCGTTCCCCATTTTTGGTTTCCCATTTTTGGAATTCCCATTTGTTTGGTTTCCCCATTTTTGGGTTCCCCATTTTTTGGGGTTCCCATTTTTTTGAGTTTGCCATTTTTTGCGTTCCCCATTTTTGGGTTCCCATTTTGGGTTCCCCATTTTGGGTTCCCATTTTTGGGTTCCCCTTTTTTTCTGGTTCCCATTTTTTGGTTTCCCCATTTTAGGAATTCCCATTTTTTTGGGTTCCCATTTTTTTGCGTTCCCCATTTTTTGGGTTCTTGAGTTCCCCATTTTTGGGTTCCCCATTTTTTGGAGTCCCCAGTTTTTTGGTTCCCCATTTTTTTTGGAGTTCCCTTTTTTTGGGCTCCCCATTTTTGCGTTCCCCATCTTTGGGTTCCCATTTTTTTTAGGTTCCCCATTTTTTTTAGGTTCCCCATTTTTTGGGGTTCCCCATTTTTTGGGTTCTTATTTTTTTGGTTCCCCATTTTTGGGATTCCCATTTTTGGGTTCCCCATTTTTAGGTCTCCCATTTTTTGGTTTCCCCATTTTTTGGGTTCCCCATTTTCGGGTTCCTATTTTTTTGGTTCCCCATTTTTTGCGTTCCCCATTTTTTGGGTTCCCATTTTTCGGGTTCTTATTTTTGGGTTCCCCATTTTTGGGTTTCCCATTTTTCAGGTTCCCATTTTTCAGGTTCCTATTTTTGGTTTCCCATTTTTGGGGGGTTCCCCATTTTTTTGGGTTCCCATTTTTTTGGTTTCCCCATTTTCGGGTTCCCATTTTTTGGGTTCCCATTTTCTGGGATTCCCATTTTGTTTTGGATTCCAATTTTTTTGGGTTCCCCATTTTTTGGGATTCCCATTTTTGGTTTCCCCATTTTTGGGTTCCCCATTTTTTAGGTCCCCATTTTTTTGGTTCCCCATTTTCTGGGATTCCCATTTTTGGGTTCTCATTTTTTTGGTTTCCCCATTTTTTGGGTCCCCATTTTCGGGTTCCCATTTTTTTGGGTTCCCCATTTTTTCGGTTTCCCCATTTTTTTAGGTTCCCCATTTTTTTGGGTCCCCATTTTTTTAGGTTCCCCATTTTTTTGGGTCCCCATTTTCTGGGATTCTCATTTTTGGGTTCCCATTTTTGGGTTCCCCATTTTTGGGTTCCCATTTTTGGGTTCCCCATTTTCTGGGATTCCCATTTTTAGGTTCCCCATTTTTGGGTTCCCATTTTTGGGTTCCCCATCTTTGGGTTCCATTTTTTTAGGTTCCCCATTTTTTTGGGTCCCCATTTTCTGGGATTCTCATTTTTGGGTTCCCATTTTTGGGTTCCCCATTTTTGGGTTCCCATTTTTTTGGTTCCCCATTTTCTGGGATTCCCATTTTTAGGTTCCCCATTTTTGGGTTCCCATTTTTGGGTTCCATTTTTTTAGGTCCCCATTTTTTGGGTCCCCATTTTCTGGGATTCTCATTTTTGGGTTCCCATTTTTGGGTTCCCCATTTTTGGGTTCCTATTTTTTTGGTTCCCCATTTTCTGGGATTCCCAATTTTAGGTTCCCCATTTTTGGGTTCCCGTTTTTTTTGGGTTCCCCATCTTTGGGTTCCATTTTTTTAGGTTCCCCATTTTTTTGGTTCCCCATTTTCTGGGGTTCCCATTTTCGGGTTCCCATTTTCGGGTTCCCATTTTTGGGGAGCCCCACCTGCTGGCACACGGCCCCGGCGCTGCCCGGGGGGAGGGGCCGGACACTCCCCTGCCCCAAATTTTCGCGTTTTCGGCGCTCGGCGAAAAGTTTCATTTCCCGGCGCTCGACCTCGTCCAGGTCGTGGCAGAACTGGGGCTGGGAGGGGGCAGGAGATCCAAAAACCACCCAAAAAACCCAAAAACAACCCAGAAAACCCAAAGCCACCACCAATCAAAAACCCCCAAACTACCCAAAAACTACAAACAGCCCCAAAAAACCCCAAAAACCACCCAGAAAACCCAAATCACCCCAAAAACCCCGAAAACCACCCAAAACCACAAAACCACAAAAAAACCCCAAAATAAAAACTCCAAAATAAAATCCCCAAAACCACCCAAAAAATCCAAATCGCCCCAAAAAAAACTCCAAAACCACCCCAAAAAACCCCCAAACTACCCAAAACTACCCCAAAACCAAAATCCCAAATGACCCCCAAAATCCCCAAAATCACCCCAGAAAAACTCAAACCACCCCAAAAAACCTCAAAATCACTGCAAAAAAAACCCCAAAAACCCACAGAAAATGCCCACAAAAAAAACCCAAAATAAAAACCCTAAAAACCCCAAAAACCACCCCAAAAAAACCGCAAACCACCCAAAACAACCCAAAAAACCCCAAAATAAAAACCTCAAAATAAAAACCCCAAAATAAAAACCTCAAAATAAAAACCCCAAAATAAAAACCTCAAAATAAAAACCCCAAAATAAAAACCTCAGAACCACCCCAAAAAACGCCCAAAACCACCACAAAACCCCAAATCACCCTAAAAATAATTAAAAAAAAAAAACCAAACCCATAAGACCACAAAGAACCTATGAAAAGAAACCCCAAAACCACCCCAAAAACCACAAACCACCCAAACTACTCCAAACCCAAAATCACTCCTAAAAAAACTCTCAAAAACCCAAACCACCCTAAAACCTAAAATCACCTTAAAAAATCCCAACCAACAAAAACCCTCAAACCACTCCCAAAAATCCCCAAACCACCCAAAAACTCCCAAACCACCCTAAAAATCCCCAAACCACCTAAAACCCAAACCACCTCAAAAATCCCCAAAACCACCCAAAAATGCCCTTTAAAAACCTAAATCCACCCAAAACGCCCTCAAATGACCTAAGTTCACCCTAAAACTCCCAAATCCAAAATCACTCTAAAAAATGCTTTAAATTCTCAAAATCCACTCCCAAAAATGAACCCCTAAAGTCTTTCAAATTCACCCAAAAATGACCTTGAAGAACCCAAAATCTCCCAAAAAACCACCTGAAAGAACCAGAAATCACCAAAAATGGCCTTTGAACCCAAATCCACCTGGAACGCCCCAAAATAACCCAAATTCACCCCAAAATGGCCTTGAACCCAAAACTGCCCAAAATGCTCGAAAAGAGCCCAAATTCACCCCAAAATGCCCCTAATTGATCCAAAATCACCCCAAACCCCAAAAGAACCCAAAATGCCTAAATAACCAAAACGCCCCAAAAAGCCCAAAATCACCCAAAATGCCCCAAATGACCCAAATTCACCCCAAAAATGCCCCTAATTGATCCAAAATCACCCCCAAAACAAACCCAAAATGCCCTAAAATAACCCAAAAACGCCCCAAAATTCCCAAAAATGCCCCCAATGACCCAAATCCACCCCAAAAATGACCTTGAACAACCCAAAATTTCACCAAAAACGCCCAAAAGATCCCAAACTTTCTCTCAAAACCTCCTGAAATTACCCAAAACCACCCCAAAACGCCCAAAGGACCCAAAACCATCCCAAAACGCCCGACCAACCCCAAATCTCCCATAAACGCCCTCAAATGACCCAAAATTTCAAAAACGTCCAAAAAGAGCCCAAAACCATCCCAAAAATGGTCTTGAACCCAAATTCACCCCAAAAACAGCCTTGAAAAACCCAAAACTGCCCGAAAACGCCCCTGACCAACCAAAAACCACCCCATAAATTCCCTTGAATGACCCAAAACTACCCCAAAAACGCCCTTGAACAACAAAAAATCCCCCAAAAATGCCCTGAAAGATCCCAAAACAGCCCCAAAAACGGCCTTGAACCCAAAACCAGCCCAAAAACTCCCTCAAATGACCCAAATCCACCCAAATGTACTTGAACTTAAACTCCACCCTAAAATCTCCATTGAACAACCTAAAATTTCACCAAATGACCTAAAAGAGCCCAAAATCACCCCAAAAATGGCCTTGAACCCAAACCCATCAACAACCAAAATCCCCCAAAATGCCCTAAAAGAGCCCAAATCCACCCCAAAATCTCCACTGGACAACCCAAAATTTCCTCAAAAACGCCCTAAAAGATCCCAAAACCTCCCAAAAAAGTCCCTAAAAGAACCCAACTCCCCCCAAAGAAAACCAAAAATCCCCCAAAATCAGCTCCAATCACTTGGGAGCGCCCCAAATCTGCTCTGTGGAGACCCCAAAATCCCCCAAAATCCCCAAAATCCCCCAAACTACCTAGAAGAACCCAAGACACCCCAAAAAAATGCCCTAAAAGAGCCCAAACCCACCCCAAAATCTCCACTGAACAACCCAAAATTTCACCAAAAATGCCCCAAAAGAGCCCAAAACCTCCCCAAAAACGCCCCAACACAACCCAACTTCCCCAAATGAAACCAAAACCCCCCAAAAATCAGCTCCAATCACTTGGAAGCGCCCCAAATCTGCTCTGTGGAGACCCCTCGGACCCTGAAACCCCAAAATCCCCCCAAATCCCCCCAAAATCCCCCAAAATCCCCCCCAAAATCCCCCAAAATCTCCCAAATCCCCACCAAATGCCCCCAAAATCTCCCCAAAATCCCCCAAATCCCCCAAAATCCCCCAAAATCTCCCAAATCCCCCAAATCCCCCAAATCCCCCAAATGCCCCCAAAATCTCCCAAATCCCCAAAATCCCCCCAAAATTCCCCAAAATCCCTCCCAAAATCCCCCCAAATGCCCCAAAATTCCCCCAAAATCCCCCCAAATCCCCCAAAATCCCCCCAAATCCCCCCCAAAATCCCCCCAACCCCCCCCAAATCCCCCAAAAATCCCCCCAAATGCCCCCCAAATCCCCTTAATCCCCCCCAAAATCCCCCCAAATCCCCCCGAAATTCCCCCAAAATCCCCCCAAATGCCCCAAATCCCCTCCAAAATCCCCCAAATCCCCCAAATCCCACGAAATTCCCCAAATCCCCAAAATTCCCCAAAATCCCCCAAAATCCCTCCCAAAATCCCCCAAAATCCCCAAAAATCCCCCAAATGCCCCCAAATCCCCAAAATCCCCAAAATCCCCCGAATCCCCCAAAATCCCCCAAATCCCCCAATCCCCCAATCCCCCGGTCCCCCGGTCACCTCCAGGTCGTGCAGGGGGCAGCTGCCGCAGCAGCTCCCGCAGCCGGTGCCGCTCCCCGGGGCTGGCACGGAGCGGGACCAGCGCGGGGGGCAGGGCCGAGAAATACACACACACCTGGGGGAGGGGCGGGGCTGAGAGATGGGGAGGGGCAGGGCCGAGAAATACACCCACACCTGGGGGAGGGGCGGGGCTGAGAGATACACCCACACCTGGGGGAGGGGCAGAAATACACCCACACCTGGGGGAGGGGCAGAGACACAGCTGGGGGAGGGGGGGCTGAGAAATACACCCACACCTGGGGGGAGGGGCGGGGCTGAGAGATACACACACACCTGGGGGAGGGGCAGAGAGAGAGATGGGGAGGCGGGGCCAAGAAATACACACACACCTGGGGGAGGGGCAGAGAGAGAGACACACCCACCGGGGGGGAGGGGCAGGGCTGAGAGATACACACACACCTGGGGGGAGGGGCAGAGAGAGAGACACACCCACCTGGGGGGAGGGGCAGAAATACACCCACACCTGGGGGGAGGGGCAAGGCTGAGAAATACACCCACACCTGGGGGGGGAGGGGCAGAGAGAGAGATGGGGGAGGGGCAGGGCCGAGAAATACACCCACACCTGGGGGAGGGGCAGAAATACACACACACCTGGGGAGGGGCAGGCCGAGAAATACACACACACTGGGGGAGGGGGCAGAGAGACAGATGGGGAGGGGCGAGAAATACACACACACCTGGGGAGGGGAGGGGCAGAGAGAGAGACACACACAGCTGGGGAGGGGGCGGGGCTTAGCGGGGTGTGGCACGAGGGGGTGTGGCCTCAGCGGGCAGGCGGGACAATTGTGGGGAGGGGCTTTAATTGGGCGTGGCCAGGGGATGGGGCGGGGCCTGATGGGGGAGCAGGGAGAGCACTGGGACAGCTGGTGGGGGAGGGGCTTAGAGGGGCGGGGCTAAAGGCAGGGCTTAGATGGGTGGGGCTAAAGGGGCGGGGCTAAAGGGGCGTTGCTTGGGGGCGGGCTTAGGGGACGGGGCTAAAGAGCCTGGGTTTAGATGGGCGGGGCTAAAGGGGCGGGACCTCGCTGGGGCAGGTGGGAGCGCATTGGGACACCTGGGGGTGGGTGGGGCTTAGATGGGCGGGGTTAAAGGGGCGGGGCTTAGATGGGCGGGGGCTTATGTGGGTGATGTTAAGGGGGCTTAGAGGGGTGGGGCTAAAGGGGCGGGGCTTAGAGGGGCGGGGCTAAAGGGGCGTGGCCTCGCTGGGGCAGGTGGGAGCACATTGGGACACCTGGGGGTGGGTGGGGCTTAAATGGGATGGGGTTAAAGGGCGGGGCTTAGATGGGTGGGGCTTAGATGGGTGGGGTCGAATGGGCGGGGCTTAGGTGGGTGATGTTAAGGGGCTTAGAGGGGTGGGGCTAAAGGGGCGGGGCATAGAGGGGTGGGGCTAAATGAGTGTGGTTAAAGGGGCGGGGCTTAGAGGGGCGTGGCCTCACTGGGGCAGGTGGGAGCACATTGGGACACCTGGGGGTGGGCGGGGCTTAAATGGGCAGGGGTTAAAGGGGCGAGGCTTAGATGGGCGGGGCTTAGGTGGGTGGGGTCAAAGGGGCGGGGCTTAGATGGGCGGGGTTAAAGGAGCAGGGCTAAAAGGGGTGGGGCTAAAGGGACAGGACTTAGATGGGTGGGGTTAGAGGGGCGGGGCTTAGAGGGTGGGGCTAAAGGGGCGGGGCTTTGATGGGTGGGGTTAAAGGGGCAGGGTTTGGGCGTGGGGCTAAAGGGTGGGGCCTCACTGGGGCAGGTGGGAGCACATTGGGACACCTGGGGGTGGGCGGGGCTTAGATGGGGCAGGGGTTAAAGGGGCGGGGGCTTAGAGGGTGAGGTTAAGGGGGCTTTGAGGGTGGGGCTAAAGGGGCGTGGCTTAGGGGCAGGGTTAAAGAGACAGGGTTTAGATGGGTGGGGCTAAAGGGGTGGGTCTTAGAGAGGTGGTGTTAAAGGGGCGGGGCTTAGAGGGGTGGGGCTAAATGGGTGGGGCTTAAATGGGTGGGGCTAAAGGGGCGGGGCTTAGAGTGGTGTAGTTAAAGGGGCGGCGCTTAGAGGGGTGGGGCTAAATGGGTGAGGTTTGGGGCGGGGCTTAGAGGGGCGGGGCTAAAAGGGGCGTGGCCTCACTGGGGCAGGTGGGAGCACATTGGGACACCTGGGGTGGGCGGGGCTTAGATGGGAGGGCTTAAAGGGGCAGGGCTTAGAGGGGTGGGGTCAAGGGCGGGGCTTGGAGGGTGAGGTTAAGGGGGCTTTGAGGGTGGAGCTAAAGGGGCGTGGCTTAGGGGCAGGGTTAAAGAGACAGGGCTTAGATGGGTGGGGCTAAAGGGGCGGGGCTTAAATGGGTGGGGCTAAAGAGGCGGGGCTTAGAGTGGTGTAGTTAAAGGGGCGGCGCTAGAGGGGTGGGGCTAAAGGGGTGGGGCTAAATGGGTGAGGTTTAGGGCGGGGCTTAGAGGGGCGGGGCTAAAGGGGCGGGGCCTCACTGGGGCAGGTGGGAGCACATTGGGACACCTGGGGGTGGGCGGGGCTTAGATGGGCAGGGGTTAAAGGGGCGGGGCTTAGATGGGTGGGGTCAAATGGGCGGGGCTTAGGTAGGTGATGTTAAGGGGCTTAGAGGGGTGTGGTTAAAGGGGCGGGGTTTAGAGGGGTGGGGCTAAAGGGGCGGGGCCTCACGGAGATTGGGGCGGGGCTCGGTGGGGGTGGGGCAAAGGGGGCGTGGCCTCACGGGGATTTGGGCGGGGCTTAGTTGGGTGTGGCTCAGTTGGGTGGGGCAAAGGGGGCGTGGCCTCCCTGGCACACCGAGGGGCGGGGCTTAGAGCTTGTCACGGGTGGGGCTTTTGTGTGGGTGTGGTCAGGGGGGTGGGGCTTGGTGGGGTGTGGCCCAATGGGCGGGGTGGTTTAGGGGTTCCAGGGGCAGTTTGGGGGTTTAGGGAATTTTGGGCTGGTTTTGGGGTTCAGGGGTGGGTTTGGGGTGTTTTGGGGGTGTTTTTGGGGGTGTTTTTTTGGTGTGTTTTGGGGTGTTTTGGGGGTGTTTTTGGGGTGTTTTGGGGTGTTTTGGGGTGCTTTTGGGGTGTTTTTGGGGGTGTTATAGGGGTGGTTTTGGGGTGATTTTGGGATTTTTTTGGGATGTTTTTTGGGGTACCTGCTCAGGGCTGAGCCCAGGGGAGGCTCTGGGGGGAGTTTTTGGGGTTCACGGTTGTTTTGGGGTGTTTTAGGGGGTGTTTTTGGGATGTTTTTGGAGTGTTTTTGGGGTGTTTTTTTGGGGTGTTTTAGGGGTGATTTTGGGGTGTTTTTGGGGTTCAGGGTGTTTTTGGAGTGTTTTTGGGGTGTTTTTTGGGTACCTGCTTGGGGCTGAGCCCGGGAGGGACTCTGGGGGGAGTTTTTGGGGTTCAGGGTTGTTTTGGGGTGTTTTGGGGGGGGTTTTGGGGTGATTTTGGGGTGTTTCTGGGGGTGGTTTTGGGGTGTTTTTGGGGTGTTTTTGGGGTGTTTTGGGGTACTTGCTCGGGGCTGAGCCCGGGGGAGGCTCTGGGGGAGTTTTTGGGGTTCAGGGTTGTTTTGGGGTGTTTTAGGGGTGTTTTTGGGGTGATTTTGGGGTGTTTTGGGGTGTTTTTGGGGTGTTTTTTGGGGGTGTTTTGGGATTTTTTTGGGGTGTTTTTGGGGTGTTTTTTTGGAGTGTTTTTGGGCTGTTTTAGGGGTGATTTTGGGGTGTTTTTGGGGTGATTTTGGGGTGTTTCTGGGGGTGGTTTTGGGTGTTTTTGGGGTACCTGCTCGGGCTGAGCCCGGGGGACTCTGGGGGAATTTTTGGGGTTCAGGGTTGTTTTGGGGTGTTTTAGGGTGTTTTTGGGTGATTTAGGGGTGATTTTGGGGTGTTTTTTGGGGGTGTTTTAGGGGTGTTTTTTGGGGTGATTTTGGGGTGTTTTTGGGGGTGGTTTTAGGGGTTATTTTGGGGTGTTTTGGGGTGTTTTTAGGGTGTTTTTGGGGTGTTTTTGGGGTACCTGCTCGGGGCTGAGCCCGGGGGGGACTCTGGGGGGAGTTTTTGGGATTCAGGGTTGTTTTGGGGTGTTTTTGAGGGTGTTTTAGGGGTGTTTTGGGGGTGTTTTTTTGGGGTACCTGCTCGGGGCTGAGCCCAGGGGGGCTCCAGGCGAACTCCTCGGAGCCGGGGGGGTTTTTGGGGGGCTCGGGGCTGTTTTTGGGGGGCTCGGGGAGCAGCCGGGCCAGGACCCCCTGCAGCCTCGGGGGGACCCCCCCCACCACGTGCTCCCCCCGGGGACACCAGCAGTGCCGGCACAGCTTCCTGGGCACCCCAAAATCCCGTCAGGGCACCCCCAAATCACCCCCCGGGCCCAGGGGGGATTGAAGGGGCACCCCAAAAACCGGGTCAGGGGCACCCCAAAAACCGGGTCAGGGGCATCCCAAAAACCGGGTCAGGGGCGCCCCAAAAACCCATCAGGGCACCCCCAAATCACCCCAAAAACCGGGTCAGGGGAACCCCAAAAACCGGGTCAGGGGAACCCCAAAATATCCCTCATAGCCCAAGGGGGGGGGATGGGGGCACCCCAAAAACCGGGTCAGGGGCGCCCCAAAAACCGGGTCAGGGGCACCCCAAATTATCCCCCATAGCCCAAGGGGGGGGGATGGGGGCACCCCAAAAACAGCATCAGGGGCGCCCCAAAAACCGGGTCAGGGGCACCCCAAAAACCGGGTCAGGGGCACCCCAAAAACCCGTCAGGGCACCCCCAAATCACCCCCCGGGCCCAGGGGGGATTGAAGGGGCACCCCAAAAACCGGGTCAGGGGCACCCCAAAATATCCCTCATAGCCCAAGGTGGGGGGGATGGGGGCACCCCAAAAACAGCATCAGGGGAACCCCAAAAATAGGGTCAGGGGGATGCATAAAATGGGGTGAGGGGGCACCCCAAAAATGGGTCAGAGTACCCCGAAAACCGTGTCAGGGGCACCCCAAAAACCGTGTCAGGGGCACCCCAAAAACCGGGTCAGGGGCACCCCAAAAACGAGTGAGGGCATCCCAAAAACAGGGTCAAGGGGCACCCCAAAAATGGGATGAGGGGGGACCCCAAAAATGGGGTGAGGGAACCCCAAAAACCGGTCAGGGCACCCCAAAAATGGGATCAGGGGGCACCCCAAAAACGGGGTGATGGGAGGACCCCAAAATAGCCCTCATAGCCCAATGGGGGATGGGGGCACCCCAAAATCACCTCGCAGTCAGGGGGGGATGGGGGCACCCCAAAATCCCGTCCCTCCCAGATTAGGAACACCCAAAAACTCCCTCACAGCCCGGAGAGGGGTCTGAGGATAGGGGACACCCCAAAATCCCAGCCCCAGCCCAGGGACACCCCAAAATCCCAGTCCCAGCCCAGGGACACCCCAAAATCCCAGTCCTATCCCAGGGACACCCCAAAATCCCAATCCCAGCTCAGGGACACCCCAAAATCCCAGTCCCAGCTCAGGGACACCCCAAAATCCCAGTACCAGCCCAGGGACACCCCAAAATCCCAGCCCCAGACCAGGGACACCCCAAAATCCCAGTCCTATCCCAGGGACACCCCAAAATCCCAGTCCCAGCCCAGGGACACCCCAAAATCCCAGCCCCAGACCAGGGACACCCCAAAATCCCAGTACCAGCCCAGGGACACCCCAAAATCCCAGTCCCAGACCAGGGACACCCCAAAATCCCAGTCCCAGACCAGGGACACCCCAAATCCCAATCCCAGACCAGGGACACCCCAAAATCCCAGTCCCGTCACAGGGACACCCCAAATCCCAGTCCCATCCCAGGACACCCCAAATCCCAGCCCAGGGACACCCCAAATCCCAGTCCCAGCCCAGGACACCCCAAATCCCATCCCAGGACACCCCAAAATCCCAGCCCCATCCCAGGACACCCCAAATCCCATCCAAGGACACCCCAAAACCCCAGTCCTATCTCAGGACACCCCAAAATCCCAGTCCCATCCCAGGGACACCCCAAATCCCAGTCCCAGTCCAGGGACACCCCCAAATCCCATCCCAGGACACCCCAAATCCCAGTCCCATCCCAGGACACCCCAAAACCCCAAATTCCATCCCAGAACACCCCAAAACCCCAGTACCAGCCTAAGGACACCCCAAAATACCAGTCCCAGACCAGGGGGTCACAGGGACACCCCAAAACCCCAATCCCATCCCAGGACACCCCAAAACCCCAGTACCAGCCTGAGGACACCCCAAAATCCTAGCCCCAGACCAGGACACCCCAAATCCCATCCCAGGACACCCCAAAATCCCGATCCCATCCCAGGACACCCCAAAATCTCAGTCCCAGGACACCCCAAAACCCCAGTCCTATCTCAGGACACCCCAAAACCCCAATCCCATCCCAGGACACCCCAAAATCCCAGCCCCATCCCAGGACACCCCAAATCCCATCCAAGGACACCCCAAAACCCCAGTCCTATCTCAGGACACCCCAAAATCCCAGCCCCATCCCAGGACACCCCAAAATCCCGATCCCAGGACACCCCAAAATCCCAATCCCGATCCCAGGACACCCCAAAACCCCAGTACCAGCCTAAGGACACCCCAAAATACCAGTCCCAGACCAGGGGGTCACAGGGACACCCCAAAATCCCAGTCCCATCCCAGGACACCCCAAAATCCCAGCCCCATCCCAGGGACACCCCAAATCCCATCCAAGGACACCCCAAAATCCCAGTGCAAGACCAGGGACACCCCAAATCCCAGTGCCAGCCCAGGGACACCCCAAAATCCCAGTCCCAGACCAGGGACACCCCAAATCCCAGTACCAGACCAGGACACCCCAAAATCCCAGTCCCAGACCAGGGACACCCCAAATCCCAGTACCAGACCAGGACACCCCAAAATCCCAGTCCCAGACCAGGGACACCCCAAAATCCCAGTCCCAGCTCAGGGACACCCCAAATCCCAGTGCCAGCCCAGGGACACCCCAAATCCCAGTCCCAGACCAGGGACACCCCAAAATCCCAGTCCCAGACCAGGGACACCCCAAATCCCAGTGCCAGCCTAGGACACCCCAAAATCCCAGTCCCAGCCCAGGGACACCCCAAAATCCCAGTCCCAGACCAGAGACACCCCAAATCCCAGTCCCAGCTCAGGGACACCCCAAAATCCCAGCCCCAGCCCAGGGACACCCCAAATCCCAGTGCCAGACCAGGGACACCCCAAAATCCCAGTCCCAGACCAGGGACACCCCAAAATCCCAGTGCAAGACCAGGGACACCCCAAAATCCCAGTCCCAGCCCAGGACACCCCAAATCCCAGTCCCAGACCAGGGACACCCCAAATCCCAGCCCCAGCTCAGGGACACCCCAAAATCCCAGTCCCATCCCAGAACACCCCAAAATCTCATTCCCAGCTCAGGGACACCCCAAAATTCCAGTGCCAGCCCAGGGACACCCCAAAATCCCAGTCCCAGCCCAAGGACACCCCAAAATCCCAGTCCCAGACCAGGGACACCCCAAAATCCCAGCCCCAGACCAGGGACACCCCAAATCCCAGTCCCAGACCAGGGACACCCCAAAATCCCAGTGCCAGCCCAGGGACACCCCAAAATCCCAGTCCCAGACCAGAGACACCCCAAATCCCAGTCCCATCCCAGGGACACCCCAAAATCCCAGTCCCAGACCAGGGACACCCCAAAATCCCAGTCCCAGACCAGGGACACCCCAAATCCCAGTGCCAGCTCAGGGACACCCCAAAATCCCAGTACCAGCCCAAGGACACCCCAAAATCCCAGTCCCAGACCAGGGACACCCCAAAATCCCAGTCCCAGACCAGAGACACCCCAAATCCCAATCCCAGCTCAGGGACACCCCAAAATCCCAGTACCAGCCCAGGGACACCCCAAAATCCCAATCCCAGACCAGGACACCCCAAAATCCCAGTCCCAGCCCAGGGACACCCCAAATCCCAATCCCAGACCAGGACACCCCAAAATCCCAGTGCCAGCCCAGGACACCCCAAAATCCCAGTCCCAGACCAGAGACACCCCAAAATCCCAGTCCCAGCTCAGGGACACCCCAAAATCCCAGTCCCAGCCCAGGGACACCCCAAAATCCCAGTACCAGACCAGGGACACCCCAAACCCCAGTCCCAGACCAGGGACACCCCAAAATCCCAGTCCCAGCCCAGGGACACCCCAAAATCCCAGTGCAAGACCAGGGACACCCCAAATCCCAGTACCAGCCCAGGGACACCCCAAAATCCCAGTCCCATCACAGGGACACCCCAAAATCCCAGTACCAGCCCAGGGACACCCCAAAATCCCAGTTCCAGCCCAGGGACACCCCAAATCCCAGTCCCAGCTCAGGGACACCCCAAATCCCAGCTCAGGGACACCCCAAAATCCCAGCCCCAGACCAGGGGCACCCCAAAATCCCAGTCCCAGCCCAAGGACACCCCAAAATCCCAGTGCCAGACCAGGGACACCCCAAATCCCAGTCCCAGCCCAGGGACACCCCAAAATCCCAGTCCCAGCCCAGGACACCCCAAATCCCAGTCCCAGACCAGGGGCACCCCAAAATCCCAGCCCCAGCCCAGGGACACCCCAAAATCCCAGTCCCGTCACAGGGACACCCCAAAATCCCAGCCCCAGACCAGGGACACCCCAAAATCCCAGTCCCAGCCCAGGGACACCCCAAAATCCCAGTCCCAGCTCAGGGACACCCCAAAATCCCAGTGCCAGCCCAGGGACACCCCAAAATCCCAGTCCCAGACCAGGGACACCCCAAAATCCCAGTCCCAGCCCGGGGCACTCCAAAATCCCAGTGCCAGCCCAGGGACACCCCAAAATCCCAGTCCTATCCCAGGACACCCCAAAATCCCAGTCCTATCCCAGGGACACCCCAAAATCCCACTCCCAGCCCAGGGACACCCCAAATCCCATCCCAGGACACCCCAAAACCGCAGTACCAGCCTGAGGACACCCCAAAATACCAGTCCCAGACCAGGAGGGTCACAGGGACACCCCAAAATCCCAAACCCAGACCAGGACACCCCAAATCCCAGTGCAAGACCAGGGACACCCCAAATCCCAATCCCATCCCAGGACACCCCAAAATCCCAGCCCAGGACACCCCAAATCCCAGCCCCATCCCAGGACACCCCAAAACCCCAAATCCCATCCCAGGACACCCCAAAATCCCAATCCCATCCCAGGACACCCCAAAATCCCAGCCCAGGACACCCCAAAATCCCATCCCAGGACACCCCAAATCCCAGCCCCATCCCAGGACACCCCAAAATCCCCATCCCAGGACACCCCAAAACCCCGATCCCATCCCAGGACACCCCAAAATCCCGATCCCAGGACACCCCAAATCCCATCCCAGGACACCCCAAATCCCATCCCAGGACATCCCAAAATCCCATCCCAGGACACCCCAAATCCCATCCCAGGACATCCCAAAATCCCATCCCAGGACACCCCAAATCCCATCCCAGGACACCCCAAAATCCCAATCCCATCCCAGGGACACCCCAAATCCCAGCCCCATCCCGGGACACCCCAAACCCCATCCCAGGACACCCCAAAATCCCAGCCCCATCCCAGGACACCCCAAATCCCAGCCCCATCCCAGGACGCCCCAAAATCCCATCCCAGGACACCCCAAATCCCATCCCAGGACACCCCAAAATCCCATCCCAGGACACCCCAAAACCCCAATCCCATCCCAGGACACCCCAAAATCCCATCCCAGGACACCCCAAAATCCCATCCCAGAACACCCCAAATCCCATCCCAGGACACCCCAAAATCCCATCCCAGGACACCCCAAAACCCCAGTCCTATCCCAGGACACCCCAAAATCCCATCCCAGGACACCCCAAAATCCCAGCCCCATCCCAGGACACCCCAAATCCCATCCCAGGACACCCCAAAATCCCGATCCCATCCCAGGACACCCCAAAATCCCATCCCAGGACACCCCAAAATCCCATCCCAGGACACCCCAAAATCCCAGCCCCATCCCAGGACACCCCAAAATCCCAATCCCGATCCCAGGACACCCCAAATCCCATCCCAGGACACCCCAAAATCCCATCCCAGCCCCCCCATTCCCCGCTCACCTCCAGGGGTGCTCCTGGAATCCCGGGCAGAGCTCGCGGCAGGCACGGCACGGACAGCCCCGCTCGGGGTCCTCGGCCTGGGGGGCAAAGGGTCAGGGGCACCCCAAAAATGGGTCAGGGACACCCCAAAAACTGCCCGGGGGCAAAGGGTCAGGGGCACCCCAAAAACGGGTCAGGGGCACCCCAAAACCGGCCCGGGGGCACCCCAAAAACTGCCCGGGGGCGCCCCAAAAACTGCCCGGGGGCACCCCAAAAACGGGTCAGGGGCACCCCAAAAACGGGTCAGGGACACCCCAAAAACTGCCCGGGGGCACCCCAAAAACGGCCCGGGGGGGGGCAAAGGGTCAGGGGCACCCCAAAAACTGCCCAGGGGACACCCCAAAAACTGCCCAGGGCAACGGGGAAGGGGCACCCCAAAAACTGCCCAGGGACACCCCAAAACTGCCCGGGGGGGGAAAAGAGTCAGGGGCACCCCAAAACTGCCCAGGGACACCCCAAAAACTGCCCAGGGGCAACGGGTCAGGGACACCCCAAAAACTGCCCGGGGGCAACGGGTCAGGGGCACCCCAAAAACGGCCCGGGGGCACCCCAAAAACGGGTCAGGGACACCCCAAAAACTGCCCGGGGGCAACGGGTCAGGGGCACCCCAAAAACGGCCCGGGGGCACCCCAAAAACGGGTCAGGGGCACCCCAAAAACGGCCCAGGGGCACCCCAAAAACTGCCCGGGGGCAACGGGTCAGGGACACCCCAAAAACTGCTCAGGGACACCCCAAAAACTGCTCAGGGACACCCCAAAAACGGCCCGGAGGCACCCCAAAAACGGGTCAGGGGCACCCCAAAAACGGGTCAGGGACACCCCAAAAACGGGTCAGGGGCACCCCAAAAACGGGTCAGGGACACCCCAAAAACTGCCCAGGGACACCCCAAAAACGGCCCGGGAGCACCCCAAAAACGGCTGGGGGGGCAAAGGGTCAGGGACACCCCAAAAACTGCCCAGGGGCACCCCAAAAACTGCCCAGGGCAACGGGTCAGGGACACCCCAAAAACGGCCCAGCGACACCCCAAAAACTGCCCGGGGGACACCCCAAAAACTGCCCAGGGCAAAGGGTCAGGGGCACCCCAAAAACTGCCCAGGGGCAACGGGGAAGGGGCACCCCAAAAACTGCCCAGGGGACACCCCAAAAACTGCCCAGGGGACACCCCAAAAACTGCCCGGGGGGGGCAAAGGGGAAGGGGCACCCCAAAAACTGCCCGGGGGGGGCAAAGAGTCAGGGGCACCCCAAAACTGCCCAGGGGCACCCAAAAACTGCCCAGGGACACCCCAAAAACTGCCTGGGGGCAAAGAGTCAGGGGCACCCCAAAACTGCCCAGGGACACCCCAAAAACTGCCCGGGGGACACCCCAAAACGGCCCGGGGGCACCCCAAAAACTGCCCGGGGGGGGCAAAGGGTCAGGGGCACCCCAAAAACGGCCCGGGGGTGGGGGGGGGCACCCCAAAACCAGCTGGGGGATGGGGGGACCCCAAAAACCGGCTGGGGGGAACCCAAAACTGCCTGGGGGGCACCAAAGGGTCAGGGACACCCCAAAAACTGGCTGGGGGTCACTAAAGGGTCAGGGGGGCACCCCAAAACCGGCTGGGGACTGGGGGAGGACACCCCAAAAACCGCCCGGGGGGGGAACCAGGACAGGGCAATATTGGGGGGGCAACACCCCAAAAATGGGGCCCGGGGGGATCAGAATGGGGGAGGGGGCAGTGAAAGGGGTCAGGGGGTTCTGGGGGGGGGCACCCCAAAAATGGGGGGCTGGGGGGATTCACCCCCAAACCTCCGGAGCCCCCAGGAGCCCCCAGCCCCTTTTTGAGACCCCCCCAAAATCCCCAGGGACCCCCAAAATCCCACAGGAGCCCCAGACCCCCCAAAACCCCTCAGACCCCAGAAACCCCTCGGGTCCCCCAAAGCCCCACAGGTACCCCCCAAAACTCGTCAAAACTCATCAAATCCCCCCAAAATTCCTCAAATCCCCCCAAAATTCCTCAAATCCCCCCAAATCCCCCCAAAACTCGTCAAATCCCCCCAGAATTCCTCAAATCCCCCCAAATCTCCCCAGAATTCCTCAAATCCCCCAAAACTCTTCAAATCCCCCCAAAATCCCTCAAATCCCCACAAATTCCCCCAAAATTCCTCAAATCCCCCCAAATCCCCCCAAAACTCCCCAAATCCCCCCAAAATTCCTCAAATCCCCCACAAATCCCCCCAAAACTCCTCAAATCCCCCAAAATTCCTCAAATCCCCCCAAATCCCCCCAAAACTCCTCAAATCCCCCCAAAATTCCTCAAATCCCCCAAATCCCCCCAAAATTCCTCAAATCCCCCCAAAATTCCTCAAATCCCCATTCCTCAAATCCCCCAAAATTCCTCAAATCCCCCCAAAATTCCTCAAATCCCCCCAAAATTCCTCAAATCCCCCCAAAATTTCTCAAATCCCCACAAATCCCCCCAAAACTCCCCAAATCCCCCCAAAATTCCTCAAATCCCCACAAATCCCCCAAATCCCC
>JAREIS010001150.1:0-28552 GCA_030060385.1 Muscicapa striata striata
AAGGTTGGACTTGATGATCTCCAAGGTCTTTTCCAGCCTGGCTGATTCTGTGATTCTCTGAAACCACCCCTGGAGCAGTTGCAGGATGAGCCCTGGGCCTCCTCTTCAGAAGGTCCAGCAGCCCAGGTCCCTCAGCTTCTCCACACAGGCCCCAAAGCCCATCCTGTCAGTCCTGCAGAGCCTCTCCAGACCCTCCTCATTGCCCAGAACAGGGAGCCCCACACCCAGACACAGCAGCCCAGATGTGCCCCCCCTGGGCTGTGGTGCCTCTGGCAAGGGAGCAGCACGAGGCACTGCAGGAGCCTGCAGACAATTCCTGAAGCACTTGTAGGATGATCCTGGTAACCAAGGGACATTCCCATGGTTCCAGCTCATAAACTTAAACGGAGATTCAGGCCAGAGAGGACATTTCTCTTTGCCCACGAGGGAAAAGGCATGTGCAATAGGAAGAAACGTGGAGCAGGGAAGAGTAAAGGAAATCAAAGGGGAAGCAAAGGAAATGCTCAGGGCAGTTTGGGGGTGGCTGCCAGGCAGCCCTGGCTCTGAGCAATAACATCTGCAGTGGGACAGGAAACTCACAGCTCATGGGAACAAACTTTCTGGCTGACTTCAGAGGCCACGACAAACCTGAGTGGTTTCCCTCCTGTCCCCCAGTCCTTGCTGGCCCCAGGGACTGATGGCATTTGTGCTCACTCAGCTCCATCTCCCCACAGCAGCACCATGGGGGTGCTGACGCCTGCTCTGTGCAATGCAAACAGGGGCTCCTGAGCCAGTGCTGCCGTGTCTGTGCCTGCAAGGATGCGGCACCTGTGTGAGCTGGGGGAGAGGCCAGGGCTGCAGAGGGGGGATGTTGTTGGCAGGTGCGTGAGGACGCTCTGGGACGCTGCCCTGGGGTGTCCAGCGCAGTGGGGATGGATCAGCCCCTGCTCTGCTGCTCCTTGCCAGGGTCTCCCCCTTGCAGGGACCTTGCAGAGCACCAGCCATGCTGTTTGCCCCCAGACTGCCCACGGCCAGCCTGGGGCTGCTCACGGGGGTTTTCTCTGCTCAGCACTGGCCTGGCCAAGTGTTCTGGAGAGAGCCTGGCAAATGAGCCTGGAGCCCTCAGGCCGTGCCCTGAGGCGTCAGCGCTGCCCCAGCAGTGCCCATGGCCTGTCCCTGCTGCAGCCCTGGCACTGCCACCCCCAGGGCTGTGCCCAGCCCCGAGAGCACTCAGGCCCTGCAGCAACACGAGGGGCAGGAGGGCAGCGGGGCAGTGGCACAGGAGCAGCACTGGCAACACCAAATGCTGCTGCTGCTGGGCACAGCTGCTGTGCCAGCACTGATCTGCCCCAGCTCTGCACACAGACATTGCTGCTGCAGCTCCAGAGAAGGGAACAGAAGGGGCATCTCTAGGGAAAATTTTGCTGGGAGGGAGATCCGTTACTTCATTTAAAGCGACCAAGAGCACAGCTTCTCATAGACCCACACTGTGGGTCACAGCAAAATAGACAGTATAAAAATTTAAAGAAGGGCAGAAACAATGGCAATACTTTGTGAACATAAGTGAAGAATTAAAAGAAAGAGAAAACCACTGAGAATCATACCAACTAGTTTTTTCAAAGATGACATTTATTACAAACGATTTGCAAAAATTGGCCAGCAGTTTAATGTTTCTGAAATCCTCCAGTCATCAGTCTCCACACTGCAGCCTTGAGCTCATGGTTCCTCAGGCTGTAGATGAGAGGGTTCAGGGTTGGAGGCACCACCGAGTACAGAACTGACAGTGCCAGATCCAGGGATGGGGAGGAGATGGAGGGGAGTTTCAGGTGAGCAAATGCTGCAGTGATGAGAAACAGGGAGACCACAACCAGGTGAGGGAGGCAGGTGGAAAAGGCTTTGTGCCGTCCCTGCTCAGAGGGGATCCTCAGCACAGCCCTGAAGATCTGCACATAGCAGAAAACCATGAACACAAAACAGCCAAAACATAAACAGAAACTAAGAGCAAGAAGACGGAATTCAGTGAAGTTTGAGTCTGAGCAGGAGAGTTTGAGGATCTGGGGGATTTCACAGAAGAACTGGCCCAGGGCATTTCCATGGCACAGGGGCAGGGAAAATGTATTGGCCGTGTGCAGCAGAGCATTGAGAAAGCCACTGGCCCAGGCAGCTGCTGCCATGTGGGCACAAGCTTTGCTGCCCAGGAGGGCCTCGTAGTGCAGGGGTTTGCGGATGGACACGTAGCGGTCATAGCACATGATGGTCAGGAGGGAAAACTCTGATCCAAGGAAGAAAACAAGCATAAATACCTGTGCAGCACATCCAGAGTAGGAGATGTTCCTGGTGTCCCAGAGGGAATTGTGCATGGCTTTGGGGACAGTGGTGCAGATGCAGCCCAGGTCAGTGAGGGCCAGGTTGAGTAGGAAGAAGAACATGGGGGTGTGCAGGCGGTGGCTGCTGGCTACGGCACTGATGATGAGGCCGTTGGCCAGGAGGGCAGCCAGGGAGATGCCCAGGAAGAGGCAGAAGTGCAGGAGCTGCAGCTGCCGCGTGTGTGCCAATGGCAGCAGGAGGAAGTGGCTGATGGAGCTGCTGTTGGACATTTGCTGTGTTTGCACATTCCACCCTGATGAAGAAGGAAAGAAAGTGACAATTGAGAGGAGATTCCTCACAGAAAGTTGAGGTCGTTTCTCACTTACCCTTTCCTGCTACTAAACACCTCCCCCTTATCTATGTCTCAGAGACCTTCCTTCATCTTGCTCTTTGGAGCCCTGATTGCTGCTGGCCAATGTGTGATGAGTCAGACCTTGACCTCCTTGATAGCTTTAAGTCAGACCTGACCCCCAGTGAGTGCAGGGGAACAGGGAGGGCATGGGCCAGTCCTTGTATTTGAACTTTCACATAGAATCTTCACATAATTCAGAGGAGCAGCCTGGGTGAAGCGATGGGGATAACAGACGGCAGAACAAAAGATTGTGCTGCACAGAGGGGAGAACAGAGTCCAGTGAGGCAGGAGGGTTGTCTGAGGCCTAGTGCAGACTGAGGGAAGCTGCTCTGTCCCTGCAAGCTGTTTGAGTTTCCCTGGACTGGCACCTTTCTGATCTGTATTCTTGTGTTACCCTGAAAAGCCAGGAGACACTGCTAGGAGCAGAGGGATCCCTGGCACAAAAAGTGGCTCCTGCCTTTCCCTAAGTCAGGGAGAGTCGGCTCATTCCCAGCCTCCCAGCCTGCCCTGCCCAGAGCTCCCTGGGCACAGGGAGCTGGGACACCCCATTGCTGTGCTCAGCCTGCACAGGAGGAGCCCAAGGGCTTGGCCTGAGCCTGCAGCTGGAACTGCCGTTCCCAGAGAGCCGGTCAGCAATGCCAGGAGCTCCTGGATAAGGCAAGGGGAGAGAGAGCCAGCCCTGAGGAAAAGCCTTTCCCTGGCCAGCCCTTCACAGCCCCTCCAAGGCAGCATCAGGGCAGGACAGTGGCCCTCAGGCCCTGGTCAGCAGGGAATGACACACGGCAGGAGAGATGCCCTTCATGTCTGGTGCTGCTCTGCCAGCCCAGGAGGGCACTGAGGGCCCTGAGCCCCTGCCTGAGGGCTGAGGGCTGGCTGGGAGGGGACACCAGAGCTGTGCTGCTCAGGGCAGTGTCTGCCCTGCAGGGCAGGGCTGGCAGGTGCCACATCTGCCCTGCAGCAGGGCTTCCCTCAGCACTGCCTCCCTCCCTCCCTGCCCATGGCTCTGCTGCTGCAGCTGTCCCAGCCCGAGCTGTTCCTGTGGCCCCAGGCTCCTTCCCTGCCAGAGCTGCCAGAGCCCAGCCCAGCCCCTGGGCCAGTTCTGCCCTGCAGCTGCTCGGGGGTGCAGGGATGAAAGAACAGCTCCCGCAGGCCTGGGCACCATGGAAAGGTGATGCTGGATGGATCTGGAGGCTGGGGAGGTGGAGGCAGCTGCTGAGGGTCCCAGGAAAACTCAGTGTGATGGTTTAGGAGCCTCAGTCCCTGCTCTATCCTGCACAGCTGAGTTTCCATTCCCACAAAGCTGTGCCTGGGGAAAGTGGAAGCACAGATTCAAGAAAGCAGGAAATTCCTGCCATGAATGAGCTCACGAAAAGTCCCCTCGGAAATGACCTGGGCTTGAGCTGGAGCTCTGAGTAGCCCTGGCCAACACAGCACCCTCTGCACACAGCAGGAACTACCCTGGCAGGAGTCACTCCCTGCACCCAGAGCTCCCCTCCACTGTCTATGGGGAACTCCCAGGCAGGCTGAGAGCTGCCCCTGGCAGGTGGCACATCCCCTGGGCTGGCACATCCCCTGGGCTGGCTGGCCCTCAGGGCTGCAGGAGCTGCTCTGCAGGACAGCCCTGGGCAGCCCTGGCTGCAGCCCCAGCTTCAGCCCCTGCAGCTGGCCCTGGCAGCAGGAGCCATCCTGCCCTGTCCCTCTGACGGTGCTCAGGGCAGCCCCGCTCTGCAGCACATCCTCCTCCTCCTGCTGTGCCTCAGAGAAACTGGGAGAGTCCTCCTGACACATCCCCCAGGCTATGGGCTGTGCTGGCTCCAGGAGATCCCTCCAGGAGCACAGGGGACATTGCCCTGCACCCACAGACTCACAATGTCCAGGGCTGTGAAGATGTTTCCCCAAGTGAAGGCTCAGCTCAATATCTTCCCAGTGCTGATTGCCTTTAGCCTGTCTGTGCCTGGCTCCTGTCCCCTCAGTGCCTGCAGGCAGTGCCCTCAGCCCTGCTGGGCTGGGAGAGGAGCTACTGCTCAGCAGAAATGTCTTTTTGAAGCTTTTCTTGGTTTACCTTGGGAGCTCCTCTGTGCCAGGAGCCCAGCCCCGCTCAGCAGCACAGACACAGCACAAGGACTTTAATGACCCTCTCAGGGCTTTGGTGCTGTTTACATCATATTCCGTCCCTGAGAGAGTGTTCAAAAAACTGCTCATAAACTGTAAATTAAAACGAAACTCTGAAGTTTTTCAAAGTTTTAATGGAATTCACTCAGGGATACAACTGTGAAAGTGTCTCCAGAACACTGGAGACACTGATGACAGGTGGGGACAGACAAGGGAAAGGTGTCTCTGATGCTGAGCAAACCTGGATGTGTTTCAGGAATGCAAAGGGCCAAGGCCTGAGCCCCAGCCCCTGGCAAGGCACATCCTGTCCCTCTCTCATTGCTCAGGGCTCTTCCCAGGGCACTGGGTTCTGAGCATGTGCAATGCCAAGGGCAGGACCATGGGGCGGCCCCTACCAGGCTGCTGAGCAGGGACAAGGAGGCAATGAGGCCCCAGTACAGCAAGGCTCACTTGTCCCCTGCTGGCCAAGGGCCCAGGGCCAGCAGCCATGGCCCAAGTGCTGCAGGAGTTGGCTCTGGCAGGGCCTTTCAGCTGCTGCCCATCCCTGTGCCCTCTGCAGCCCAGGCTGTCCTACGGTGTCCATGCCCTGCGCCTCTGTCCCTGCAGGCTGTCGGCATCCCCCGGCTGCCCCACCTGGCTGACCCCTTCCTTTGCTGACAGCTCTGTGTCCTGCCTGCCTCTGCCTGGCCACACAAAGCCTTGGTCTTGATACCAAAATGTTTAATTCAGTTTTACTGTGCCTATGAAATTTTAGCAGAAGAACAAGGCATGCAGGGGCTGCTTTCCCAGCAGGGATTGTTGGAGGTGAATAAGAAGACATCTGGCTCAAGGATGCAGTGATAGAAAAACAATGACTCAACCTGGGAACTGGGGTGGGTTTTATGGACATGTGTAAATTGTAATAGACATGTAGTGACTGAATATAAGCAACACCAATATAGAATCACATGTCCATGTAAGGTTAGGAGTTATCCCACATTGAACCTGAGGCCTGAAAATATTAGTGAAAACAAATTAGTTTTAAGGAGTGTTATTCTGGTATTTCTGAGATTTGGTTACAGCAGGGCCTCACAGAACCAAGGAGTCAACTGTTGCACTATGGAACCCCAAGGAACAAAAAGGCTGTTTGAGGCCGTGGAAATCAAAATTCATTTTGACAGAGTGAGGCTACATGGAACCTATGGTGCCTTGTGACACTGCAGATCCAAGGAGACCATTGTGACACTGAGAAACCTCATGGAACCAAAAGTCCATTGTGATAGAGAAAGGCCTCATGGAACCAAGGGGTCATTGTGACACTGTGGGGCCACATGGAACCAATGGTCCATTGTCATACCTCAGATCCAAGGAGGCCATGGTGGCACTATGGAACATCCTGCAACCAGGGGTGCATTGCGATCCTGCTGGGCCTCACAGAACCAAGGAGTCCATTGTGACACTGCAGAACCTGACAGAACCAAGGTGATCATGTTATACTACAGAACCTCAGGGAACAAAGGGTCCATGGTGACACTGCAGAACTGTTGCTGAGAGTAGGAAAGCTCATGGAACCAGAAGTCCATTGTGACCAAGGGGCCCTTGTGACACTGTGGATCCAAGGAGACCATTGTGACACTGAGGAACCTCATGGAACCAAGGGTCCATTGTTACACCGTGGGGGTTCCTGAAATGAAAGGTCCATTGTGGCATTGCAGGGCCTCATGGAACAATGGAGACTATTATGAAACAGAATCACAGAATGAACAAGGTTGGAAAAGACCTTTGAGATCATCAAGTCCAACCTATGACCTAATATCACCTCATCAACTAAACCATGGCCCTGAGTGCCTTGTCCAGGCTTTTTTAAAATGCCTTGAGAAGTGGTGACTCTTGACCTCCCTGGGCAGAAAAATCCAGTGCCCAATCACTCTTTCAGTGAATAATTTTTTCTTAGTGTCAAATCTACACTACCTCTGGTTCCTCTCAAGACTGTCCTCTTGTTGTGTCAGTGGTTGTCTGGGAGAAGAGACTGACCCCCACCTGACTACAGCCTCTGTTCAGGTGGTTTTAGAGACTCTCACTGGAGACCATTGTAGTCATTGGGGCCATTGTAGCACAGCAGGGCCTCATGGAATCAAGGGGACCACAGTGACAGTGTGGGGCTCCATGGGATAAAGGGGCCATTCTGGCACTGTAGAACCAAGGAGAGCTTTGTTACACTACAGGGCACCATGGAACCAAGAAAATTATGGTGACACTTTGAGGCCTCATGGAACCAAAGGACCATTGTGGTGCTGCGGGGCCTCATGGAACCAAGGGCACAAGAGTGACATTGTGAGCTCCAAGGGACCAAGGAGGCATTCTCACACGGCAAACCAAGAAGACCATTGTGATACTATGGGGCATCATGGAACCAAGGGTCCATTGTGACACAGCACGGCCTCATAGAACCATGGGGGACATTTTTGCTATTTGAGTCTTTGTGAAACAAATGGGACATTGTGGCATTTGAGGGCCTTTTGAAACCAAAGAAACCATAGTGACACTATGGGGCTCAATGGAACCAGGGGGCCATTGTGACACTGTGGGGTGTCACGGAATCAATGGTCTGTTGTGACACTGCAGGGCCTCATGGAATCATGGAGACTATTGTGACACTTTGCAACTCCATGGAACCAAGGAACAATTTTGGGGCTATGGGTCTCCTCAAGCCAAGGGGCAATTGTCACACTGTGTGGCACCATTGAACCAAGGAGTCCATTGTGACACTGCAGGGCCCCATGTAACTATAGATTCATGTAACAGTGAGGGACCCCAGGGAACCAAAGGTCCATTGTGACACTGTGGGGCCTCATGGAATCCTGGAGGCCATGATGACACTTTGAGACCTCGTTGAATCGAGGGGTTCTACAGGGCCTTCTGGAACCAAGGAGACCCTTCTGCCATTGCAAGTCTCCATGGAACCAAGGGTCCATTGTGATACTGTGGTGTGGGAAATGCAGGCACAGAGAGCTCTCAGGGCCTTGTGCATACAGGATCAGAGACAGAGATGGGTACAAGGTTTGATCTAAGACCTTGGAGAAGGCTTAGAGTATTAGAGCATTAAAGTGAAACAGACATGAAACAAGAATATAAATTGGTCATTTAAGTAAAAATATATTTTAAGCAAACATATGTATTATGTAAGCAAAAGAATATATTAAATAGGATAATAAAAAATTTTAAAGTTTAGCAGTTGAAGCTGTTATAAAGTTAGTTAGAAGTTTGTGATGTATCAATGTAAGTTTGTGAAGTGTTATATGATTGGTTGAAAAATGATGCATTTCTGCAAAGCCATGAGAAGCAAAGGAATTAATGATTGGTGTAAAAAGAGGCTAGTATTTGAGGAAGAATTTGATTGGCTAAAAAACTAAAATAAAGTGTTGTAACTAAGAATTAGGCAGCTTCTAATATTATGGCATTGGAGCTAACACCTTAACGTCTCCCCCTTCTATGAGACTGATGCAATAAAGCAATAAACCATCTTTTGCAATGTCTCCCAGTTGCCCCATCTCTTATATAATATTAATGTCCCAATAGGGATTTAAGGACATCCTATTTACCCTATTGAAATCAATGGGGATATAAAGACAACAGGTCTACTTGTACTAAAGTCAATAGAAATTTAGGGACACAAGGTTTACCCCGTCTAAGTCAATTGGGGTCTATGGTCACCAGGTCTACCCTGTTGAAGTCAAAAGGGATTTAGGGACACCAGGTCTATCCTTTAATGTCAGTGGGGATTTTGCAGACATTTGGTGCTAAAATGGGGAAATGTGGGGAAATCTGGGGGAAATCTTGGGTTGAATTCTGGGAATTTCTGCTCCAGGATCATGATGCTGATGCTCTGGAAGCCCTGGATGAATTCCTGGAAGCCAATCCCTAATCACTGATCCCAAAACTGCAGCCCATGCCAGAGCTGTGCCTCCAGGTAAGCCCAAAAATCTCCGATTTCAGCCCAGAATCTGGGAATTCTGAGCCCAAAATCTGGATTTTCAGCACCAAAAATTTTGGGACATCAGACCTACCCATTGAAGTCAATGTGGATTTAGCGACATCAGGTCTAACTATCAATAGGGCTTGATGGGGAAGGGTTACTGGTTAAACTGGGAGCACTGTGGGGGCTAAGGGGGAGCACTGGGGGAGGAGCTGGAACCACTGCGGGGGGGGGGAACTGGAAGCACTGGAAGGGAGAAAAGGGGAAAACTGGGCAAACTGGGGATCTACTGGGTGAACTGGGAGAACTAGGAGGGCAAATTAGTCAAACTGGGAGCTATTCTGGGAGCACTGGGTCATAACTAGGTCCACTGGGAAGGATTAGTGGAGATATATTTGAATTAACAGAACACCAGGTCTCCCCCATTGAAATCAATAGGGATTGAGGGATACCAGGTCTAGCATTAAAGTCAAAAGGATTTTTAAGGACATCAAGTCTACCCTGTCAAAATAATGAGGTTTTAGGGACACCAATTTTGGGGGGACTGTAGTAATACTGAACAAGTTTAGGCCACAGTGGACATGTCTAAAGAAAGCCAGGCCGTGCTCTGTATTGTGTGCACCAGCCAAACTATATTTAGCTGCTTTTCTCCACATTTTGCTGCCTAGTTGTTTTTCTGCATATTTTACTGTTGTCTCACATGCTTAGCTGTTTTCTGTATATTTCTTAGATTAGACCAGTGTTTATAACAGGTGCACAGCATGAGCCATTTTCAGGTGTTTTTCAACAATTTGTTGAGACCCTTCAAGGCTACTGAAACATGAACTGTGCTAAATCAGGAGAGAAGGAGCTGAAAAACAGAATGCTGAGATTAGAAAACCCAAGATAAAGGTGGGCAGCAAAGCTTTTGACAATCACCAATCATTGCCTCTAGGGGGCTCGTGAAGGGCGCGTGAACATCATAGAACAACCAATCAAGAAATGCATGATCGCGTAGATAGTAGTTTTAGAGTATATAACTAGGGCTAAAAAGTAAACAATAAATTGGCTTCTGCAGAATCATATTGGTTTCCTTTCCAGAAGTTTCTCCCACAGGAGACCCCAGAGTTTTTGGTAGATTCAAGTGTCCAAGGGGTACTCAGGTGCACCCGGGTGATTTCTGGGGGTACCCAGGTGTACCCAGCTGATTTTGGGGATATCCAGGTGATGTTTGGATCACCCAAGCATCCTGTCTCACCTTGACAGGCTGGCAGAAGATGATGGCCACTGTTTCATCCTCCCAGTTGACATGCATACAGATGACCCTCAGCACTGGAGGGGGGGGCTGTCGGAGGGCACCCCAACATTCAGGGATAGCCCAAAACTCCAGGTGACGGCCCCAGGGGTGGGAGGGAGCCCTGAGTTACCTTGGGAGAGGATGCAGTGCAGGTACACCCAGGCGCTTTGGTCTGTCGGGTCAGTGAAGACGGCGTTCTGCACCAGGTCCAGCTCTGAGGGGGGCAAACAGAACACCCCAAAATCTCAGGGGAGCAGCGGGGTCACCCATATTGATTCATGACAAAACTTTATAACCCACAAAGTAAGTTACAGGTATTTATTTTATTCAGCTCTGAGATGCATGGGGGATAGCTCCTCTAAAAATACGCACACCTTTGGTGACTTGTGCCTCTTTTTTTATTCTATACAAACTAGGATTGCACAATGTGCCTAACACATATTAATTTCCTAACCCCGCCTGTCGCTGCTTCATAATAAAATTAGTTCCACACCTCTTTGTGACTGCGCACTGCTCCTTGTTGGTCACTCTGGTGGTCATCTGGGGTCTTTCGGATGAAGTAAAGAGTCTTCCTCTCAGCTGAACTTTTCACCTCACCTTCTTTGCAAGTGCGTATTAGACTTTGGTCACTTTCCAAACCTTGGTATAGGTTTTCGCTGGCTTGGGGTCTAAGGAATCCCCGTTATCTGGAAGGCGCCTCGCTCTTCCATCCTGTTTTTGCATTTTTGGCCCTCTATCTTATCTTGTAGCCTTGTTCTCTGCTCCTGTTTTTGCAAAGACAACAAATGATAAGCACTCAGAGAGTCTTGTCACCCCCTGTAAGAGTCAGTCTGAAGTTTCCCTGATCTGCCTCATGACCATCATCAGAGACTGAGACCGCAGGACCCCACCACTCACTCTGGACCTGAGTTCTGGCCTGGCCGAGGTGGATGCTTGCCCAGGACCATTTGTAGGTGTGCTTGGTGTTTGCCATAGTGCACTGCTCTTGAGCAGGGTACTGGTTATAGCGCCCTGTCCCTGCATCTGTTTTTTGAGCGACGATCTCCACATACAATAGTCCATAAATCTCTCCACCTTTTGGCCAGAGGCCACTTGCTTTGGAAAAGAACTATAAAAAGTGACTTTCTTAGAGAGACTTTGAGATCTCTTTTTCCCCAACGGATTGAAGATGCGTCCATCGGCTGAAGACCACGAGGATGCATCCCATCTGTTGGTAGCTGTATCCCTATTCTCTATCTCTCTCTTTCTCTCTCTCCCTCCGCTTTTTACTTCGTTTCCTTTACCTCTTTCTCTCTCTCTTTCCCCTCTATTGCAAAGCTGAATTGTTGGCACGCAATAAACTGCATTGCTGCTTGCTGCTGAATAAAACTTGAGTCTCTCTGCTTTTTGTCTTTTGTACCCTCAGGTCGAACGAAGCATCACGACTCCCGCTCAAGTAGAGTGGATCGTGACACCTCCCTTCTAGTTAAAGCATCCTCCTGTATTTTTACCCTTAACTCTTTAATTTTAATTCTCCCTGTTTCAGTGCCACAATGGCTCCTTCTTTCTACAGGCCCCACAGCTTCATCCTTGACCATTGGTTCCATAGGGGTCCTGAGTCGCACAATGGTCCCCCAGAATCCATGAGGCACAAGAGTGACAATGGTCTCTTTGGTTCCACGAGGTTCTGTAGTGTCTCCATGGTGTTCTTGGACCTGCATTGTCACAGCTGACCCATGGTTCCATGAGGTTCCACAGTGTCACTATGGTCACTGTCAGAGGCTGGATGAGATCAATGTCCCAGACACCTCGGGATGAGCTGTCAATCAGTCACACAGTGGGCCGGTGCTGACCCAGGCCCTGATTGCCCGAGCAATCGCAAGTCCCACCTGGGGGGAGGCCCACGAAGGCCCAGGGGCTCAAAACACAGAGTATGGGCTCAGTCCATGATCCGTACCCTGCCTTCCCCTGGGGTCTGTGCCACACAAAAGGAAATGCTCCACAGCCAACCCTGGAGCCCCAGCTCTTGCATGACCAAATGACCAGAAGTCCCACCTGGGAGAATGATCCAGAAAGACTATAAAGAATTTAAGGCTGACCACTAGGCAAGGACATATCTTGACCCTACCTCCTCTTGGAATTTCTATCTGAACACCACTGGAATCCAGGAGTTGGTAGCTGTGTGTGCGTGCATCTTTTTTGTCTTTCTCTCTGCGTCTTCTATTTCTTCTGTTTCTGTCGCATGATAAATGTGATTAGTGCTAACTAAATTGTAACTACATTAACAAAATTGTTGCTTCATATCAATAAAAATTTGTATTCAATTGTTACAAGGAAAAAAAAAAAGAAAAAAGACGATGGTTAAACAAAGCAGATGAAATCCTCCAGATGTTCGGTGGGAGTATTAGAGGAAGGATGTAGGCTAGATAACAACAGCTAGAAATAAAAATTTTTGACCTTGGAATGGGCCAAACTGGGATGATTCCAGGCATTGGACACTGAAATAAGGTTTGTTGTGGGAACATATGCTTGGTTACATAACCCAAAGCTTAGTGCTCTCGCTCTACCTGCAAGGTCACTCAGCGAACACAAGGAAGACCCAGAGCATTCATCGGAAATAAGACCCCAGAATGGATGAGACACCCCTAACTATTAGTAGAGCATGCCAACGTAACATAGTGACATAGATTTTAGGAATAGAAACTAATAGGATCTTTCCAGAACATTTTGTATTAATATGTATTAACATACAGTATATACGTAGGATTTTTATTTTGATTGCTTTGGTATGGGAGGAAGGGCGAGCCCCTACCTGTACCCCCAGTCGGTGTCTGCCTGGTCAGTTTTGCTTATGCTTTATTCAAACCTCAATTATACTAAATTACTCACTGTCAAATTTTGTATATACTCAAATATATGTATTTGATATACTTTGATTGTATCCATTTATATACAATTGCTGCTATTAAAAAAATTGCTGATAAATTTAACCTTGTTGTTTGGTTAATTGGACAAATAGAACATCATTCATAACAGTCCTCTTCCAAATTTTGAGTGACTTGTGGGAGGGGGATTGCTAGGCAGGGCCATCGGCTGCTGAGATCCTGTCTGCTTCCCCCTCCCCCCAGAGTGGCCAGACTGGCCCGTGGTGTGGCTGGAATGCTGCCCCTGATGAGTTTTTCCAGAAACCACTGGGCCAGGGCGACAGTGAGCCATCAGCCCATGGGTGCAGCCTCTGAGTTCTAGCCTGGCTGTTGAGATCCTGGCCCCCCTCCCAGAGCAGCCCCTGCTCTTCTGTCCTGGGTCCCTGCTATCCTGGACCAGACCCCCAGCGCAGCCACCGAAAAAGTTTCCATTGTAAAATAGCTCTGGGCTGTGGCCCAGGAGAGATCACTTGACCATCTGCAGGCCTGGGCAATATATGAACTCTTTCACTGCCCAGAATGTGACTTGCAGACACTTTGTTCTCTCTCCTGAGTGAAAGAAGAGGACCAAGATGAAGAAAGGTCAGAAACAGCATGAAAATATCGAGGTCAGATAAAAGAAGAGTCAGGTCCCAGATGACAGAACGAGGTGAGTCATGGGCTGAAATTTCCCTTGTTTTAAGCTGTGAAGAAGAGACTCTTGTTTCCCTATAGCTCATAGAAAATGCTTTATGGGGTGGATGAAATGTTATAACTGTAGACATGAGCAGAGGCATTTGTGCTAAAGAAAGATGTAGAAATGGCTGTGATCCCATGAGAAATTGGAATAGAGAGGAGAGAGATGAAGATCCCTCCTGTTCCACAGGGAAGAGAAGAAGAAAGAACTCTGTTTTCAAAGATGAAGAGAGCTTTTGTTTGAACTCTTATAATCTTTAAAGTGTGCCCCGTTAGTTGATATGGTCCTCACAATTAGTTTTGGGATGACTGTAAGTCAAGGAAGGGATTTCTACACAGTGATCCCATTTACATTCTCCTGAATGGCTGATTCACTGTGACACAGAGGCCAGGATAAAACTTTTCTTGTGGAGAATTCTCCATAGATTGAAGTTCTCTTCACCCAAGTAAATTGGTGAATAGCTATTTTTAGAGATGGTAAAGTGACTGATCTGTTTCTGTACATTATCAGTATGAAAGAAAAGAAGTTGTGGGGGAAGAGTAGTGTTCTGAAAGTTTTATTGGTATTGGTAAGGTGTTTTTTATCTCATACTTTCCATGTACCCTTTAAATTTTGAGCCTGATTTGCGTTCCTCCTAATCCTATCTCACAGCAGTAAATGAGTCAATAATTCTAGTGGATGCATTGGCAATTTGGCCATGACTAAATCCACAACAAACTTAAAATTGAACTCTTCTTCCTTGAGCTCTTCAGTTTAGGAATTCAGCGACAAAGCCTCATAAACATTTCTTCAAAACACTCAAACAATAAATGTCCCCAGGAATAACTTAAATTTTCAATTCTTCTGTGGTTGATTAGGTAGATTTCAGAAGCGCATTCAAAGGGAATATACTGTATATTACATTGAAAGCATTGCAGAGAGAAGTGTTTTGTCTTGATGAGGTTTTTTTTGCATATTTATAGATTGATACCAGCAATGTCCAATTGATATTGACCCCCTGCACCTTCTCATGCTGTCTGAATAAATATGAAAATCAAGACTCTTCATGGCTGACAATCAATCACACTTTGTCTCCACACCCATCCCCACCAATTCTGTCATCCAACCCCTGGGACTCCAATGGATAAGGAATGTTGTGGCTAGGAGGACCTTCTCTTTGTCCCCACCTGTCATCTCTGCCGCCAATTCTCTGCTCTGATTAAGGCTTGGGGACATTTCTCACTCGTGTTCCTCCCTGGGACCCATTAAAACTTGAAGAAACTTTGGAGTTTGATTCTCACTTGGAGTTCTTGAGAGGTTTCCTAACAAACCAGTGCTGTGCCTTGATTTCCCTCTGGTCTTGTACAATTCATTAGGACGACTTCCTATGATAGTTATGGAGAAATATTTCAAAGAGCATCTGAGAAATACAGATTCCCTTTTTAAAGGATGTATTTTATTCCTGTTTTCTTTGGAGCAGAGATGACTGCAAAGTTCAGTGATAGATATTGATCCACGGTCTCTCCTCAGGAGGTCTGGCCTGCTCAGAGAAGCTGTGCCTTGAGGGTAGAGCCAGTGTGGACAACCTTGCTCCACATTCCCCAACTCCACCCTGTCCATCCTCACTAACCTGGGACCTGCTTTGCTTGGAGAGCTAGTTGCACTCAGGGAAAGAGAAATTTTCCATTCTTTTTTCTTAAAACAATCTAAAACTCCTAATTTTCCCCAGCAAAAACAGACACATCTCTCAGGTGTGTGCCAGCCCAAGGTGCCATCAAGGAGGTTCAGTGCCAGGGATCAGTGCTTTGGGGGTGGTGCTTGGAGTCAGCGCTATCTTTCCTTTCTGCCTCTAACTCCCATCATGCCCTGTGGCCCGATGGAGCCCTATTGCAGATGGGACTACAATGCCCGTCATGCCCTGCGCCCCACAGAACCCCCGGTATCCCCCCACTTGCCCCGTTAGTGTCCCCCAGACTCTCCAGGATCCCTCCGTGCCCTCTCAGTGCCCATTCTGGACCCTCCCACAAAAGCGTCCAAGCATCCCCTGAATGTTCCCAATCCCACAGATGCACGTTACAGCCACTTCTGGGAATTCATCTCCTGCCATCCCCTGCGAGCTCAGTGCACCTCATAACCCAGTCAGTTGCCTAAAATTCCTGCCGTGCCCCGTGCTCTAAAGAGCCCGGTGAGAGTTTCCCAAGATCCCTCCAAGCTCTCCCGAACTGTATACGTTCCCCCCTGAAGTCCTCAAGTTGCCGTTCAGAGGCAAAAGTGTCCCTGAAGTGCCCTCCTGGACCCCAAAGTCTCCACGAGATGCACTTCTGGGACTCCAGCACCCATCATGCTCCACGGTCCCAGTAAAACACCATTGCAGCTGAGACTTCATCCCCCATCATGCCCCGCGCCTCCCAGAGACACACTGCAGCTGCGCCTAGAGCTCCCATGATGCTCCGCAGCCCCTTTAAATGGTATAATACCTATGCCTACAACTCCCATCATCCCCTGCACCCCAAAGAGCCATGTTAGAGCCCACCAAGTGCCCGCCTGGACCCTGAACAATCCCAGATTCCCCTCCCTGACCTCCAAGGGCACCCCTGGATCCCCAAGTGCCACTCTGAAGCCCAGACTTCCTTCTAAATTCATTCACCAGACACAAAACTGCTCGGAACGTGAGCCAGAATTATCACCCTAAACCCTGAAGTGTCCACCTTGGCCCTATCTGAGAAAAAGTTGATAATAAAGATGATAAAATGATTAGAAATGTTAGGAATTATCTTAAAGAGGGAGAAATCAATAACCAATGGAGCTTAATTATTAATTAACCGAATTCTCTTAGTTAGAAACAATGACCAATAATTTATTTGGTTGCTAATAATGTAAAGATTATTAATATAATTATAAAAATTAGGTTAAAATGTATACAATAGTAATATTATATCTCAGGAAAATACAGTTTTATTACTTCATAACATTTTTTTTATAAAGAGAAGTTTATGAGGTTTTTTTATATTTTTGGTGGTCACTCCCAGGTGGGAGATTTCATGAGTTGGTGAGTTTAGGGATGAGGAACAGGTTGTCCAAACTGGGTAAGCCCGCAAGGGGCTCAATCTTCTCTGTTCCTAGACTTTCTAAGGAGGCATTCAGCATCAAGATCACCCGAGGAATGCTTCTATCAGTTTCTCTCTGAAATGAAAAATAAAAAAACATCCCCTTGAGGAAAAGAAAGTCATGAGACGCACTTTGAAATCTTCCTCCTTAACACAACTCCAAACTGAGTCCAAGAAGCTGCACAAGCCCTGGAGACTCGATCACAATTGAAAGAAGACAAAGAGCTCCTGATGGTTTTCTTTTTCTAATGACCCCCACAGTGGATTTGGGGCTGAGTCTAAGACCTTTTAGGCACTGGGAGAAGGTTGAAGAAGCTGCTCAAAGAGTCAGAAGCAAAACTCCAAGTCCTTTGGAGCATCACTGGCCCCACTGAGAACAGGGACTGCCAAAGGCTCTCCAGGGACTAGTGAGAGCAGATCCTTGAGGCCAGGATAGCAGGAGCCAAAGGCCATGAGCAGGGAACAGCAATGCTGAGCAAGGCCTGGGCTGGTTGGAGGCAGCAGAAAGGCCAAGGGCTGAGCCCAGGCCTGGCACAGCAGGGCCTGTCCCTCCCGGGTGGCTGGGGGCTGTTCCTGTGGCAGTGGGATGTGAGGGGCAGCAAGGACAAATGGCATCAACCTGCAAGCCCTGCCAGTCTGCTCAGGGAGGGCCGAGGCAGAAGCAAAGTGCAGTTCCTGCAAGGAAAGTTCCTTCTGTGGGGCCTGCAGAGGCCCTGCCCAGCCCAGGGCACAAAGGCCTGGGTGCCTCTGGCCCTGCCAGCCCTGCCCAGCCCTTGGCCATCTCTCCTGCAGGCTGTGCCCCTGTGCGTGCTGCTCCTCTGCCCTGGCCGGCTGCACACGCCCATCTCGCTGTCCCCCCAGCATTTCTCAGCCCAGCATTTCTGTGCCCTCCCTGGGCTCCCTGCACCCAGCGCTGCCGGCTCCTGGCACACAGAGACACGGCATGGCCCAGCCTCACACTGGGACACCTTGGCCACCAACATTCTGCCATGGGAGGGACTTGTCTGTTTCCTCACCTCCAGGCTGAACCTTCCAGGCTGCACTTTGGTGAGGTTTCCTTGTCTTCCCACTCCCAAGGAAAGCTCTGTCTCCTGCTGTTCACAAACAGAGAAGGGCTGGTGGGAGATGTGGTGGTCAGAGGCTGCCTGGGGTACAGTGGCCATGAAATAATTGAGTTTTCAATATTCTGTGAAAGAAGGAGGGGCAGTAAAAAAACTTCTACACTGCAATTATGGAGAGCAAACTTTGGCCTGTTCAGGATGCAGATTTGGAAAATACAAATTCAAGTACTGATTTTTTAATGGGAAAAAAAATCTTAAAACCAGAGGTGTCCAGGAAAGATGGAAACACCTCAAGAAAGAAATCTTGAATGGGGAAGGAGCAGCCTGTGCCATTGTGCAAAAGGATGAGCCAGCAAAGAAAATGACTGGCCTGGCTGGGCAAGGAAATTTTGTGGAAACTCAGAGAAAAAAGATCAGGGAAGTCAGGAAGTGTTTAAGGATGTTTTTATGTCACTGTCCTGGTTTCTAGGACAGGGTTCTGCCAATAAAAAGCAGAAGTTCCCCTTTGAAATAGAGAATTTAATTTCACCCCCCTCTAAGTGTTATAATTTTTTGAAATCAAGGACTCATGGCAGAGATAAGGGGTAGAAGTAAGAGTTCTTTTACTACTCTATCTAACCGCACAGGTAGAAAACAACAGCAGGTATTAAAATTACCGACAAAACCAGAAGAAAATAACGCAGTTCTAGTCCTTTCTTTAGCCGTGGACACACTCCATCTCTGTTAGTACCGGAAAGGCTGAAGTACTTAACACCTTGTTTGTCTCAATTTTCAATATTAAGAAAAGTTTTCCTCAGGACAAGTATTCTCCTGAGCTGGTAGATGTGAACAGGGAGCAGAACAGACCCCCTGTAATCCAGGAGGAGGCAGCTGGGGACCTGCTGAGCTTCTCACAATCTCAAAGGTGTCTCTGGGAGCAGATGGATCCATCCTAGGGGGATGAGGGAGCTGCTGAATGAGCTCCCCAAGCTGCTCTCCATCATTTACCATCAGTCCTGGCTCACCAGGGAGGTCCCAGAGGACTGGAGGGGCCAATGTGAGCCCCTCCCCAAGAAGGGCTGGAAGGAGGATCTGGGGAACTCCAGGTCTGACAGCCTGACCTGGGTGCCCAGCAAGCTGATGGAACAGATCACCCTGAGTGCCGTCACAGGGAACCTGCAGGATGGGTGAGGGATCAGAGCCAGCTAGAGTGGATTTCAGAAGGGCAGGTTGTGCCTGATCTTGTTTGACCAGGTGACCTGCCTGGTGGACGTAGGAGAGGCTGTGGATATGTCTGCCTGGACTTCAGCAAAGCCTTTGACAATGTGAGCTACAGCATTCCCTGGAAAAGCTGCATCCCACTGCTTGGACAAGTTTAGTCTTTGATGGGTTAAGAACTGGCTGGATGCTGGGCCCAGAGACTGGTAGGGATGGTGCTGCATCCAGTGTGTGTCCAGTCACCAGTGGTGTCCCGAAGGGATCAGTTTTTGGCCTAGTCCTATTTAGCATCATTACTGCTGATCTAGAGGAGGAGGCTGAGCCCACCATCAGCAGATTTGCAGATGACACTGTTGGGGGTTGGGTTTTTGTTCCTTTGCTTCATGAGTTTGGAGAATTTTTCCCATTGCAATGCTAACGAAGCCTGCCGGCTGCGCCCAGGGTCTTGCGGTGGCCCTGGACGGGGCGGGTGGGTGGGACCGGGGCTGCTCAGAGGACCGGGAGGGCTTCCAGGTGGGGCTACTCAAAGGAGTGTGCGAGCTTCTGGAGGGGCACTTGTGTTTCCGGCGAGAGAGCGGAGAGGAGGGATCCCCCGGTCTGCGGCGCACGTGCCAGGAGGCAGGAGAGCCGGACACTTGTGTCAACTCCTCTGCATCTTTCCTGCTCAGCCTCCTACCCCTGGGAATACAACTGGCCTCTGGACACAACAGTGAGTGAGGAGCTGGCTCCCACCTGAGCCCAGCCCGGCCCCGGCTGCTCCCCTCCACCTCCCTCATTCCCGCCGCTCTGCTGCACATTTTACATTCCCGGGAACGAACAGAGACGGAATGTGTCCGCGGCTAAAGAAAGGACTAGAACTGCGTTATTTTCTTCTGGTTTTGTCGGTAATTTTAATACCTGCTGTTGTTTTCTACCTGTGCGGTTAGATAGAGTAGTAAAAGAGCTCTTACTTCTACCCTTTATCTCTGCCTTGAGTCCTTGATTTGAAACAATTAAACACTTAGAGAGGGTGAAATTAAATTCTCTATTTCAAAGGGGAACTTCTGCTTTTTATTGGCAGAACCCTGTCCTAGAAACCAGGACAGATTTTGGCACCCAACGTGCGGCTGAGGGCATTTAAAGGCGAGTTAAGAGAGGAGTAGCAGCTCTTAAGCGGCAACATGTTGTCTAGTTTAATCTGGTTTGGGCTCCATGTGGTCACAGATATTTCTCTCCCATTTGCAAGTCCTTTTTTGAATATGGGCCCCCTCACCAAATTTATTGTAGCTATAATCCTGTGGTGGATTGATTATGTCAGGAATTCATGGTTTTTAAATTTTTTCTGGAAATTTGCCACATGGATCCAGAGCTATCATACTCTAACTGTGTGTTTCTGGGATTATTTCAACAATGGTACTTAATGTGAGGCAATGAATGCAAGGGAAATTTTCTCCCAACCCGTCACCCAGTTTTTTGAGGCTACCCCACCAGTTTTCGAGGATTTCAGATCTGCTTTAATTGCTAGTGTTATTATTCAGTGGCTGGTGTTGCTGGTGGGCCTGTTTTACTTAGCATTCAGAAGCAAGGGAATACTGGCTTGGATAACAACTCTGAAACATGCTGCCCCAGAGTCTCCCTGTACCCCAGGGAATAGGGGTGCTGCCCCAGAGCCTGATCCTGCCCCAGGGACTAGGGATGCTGACCCCAGAGCCTGCCCCTGTCCCAGAGACTAGAGATGCTGCCCCAGAGCCTGGTGTGGCCCCACAGCCCACTGCAGAAATGAACCAGCCAGAGTGGGTGGGGGTTCTAGTGAAGCAGATGCAGGACATGGGCCAGGTGTTGAAGGAGCAGGGCCAGGTGTTGAAGGAGCACTTTTCCCCAGCTAGTGAGAAACCCTCCCCCTGCCCTAAAGAGGGAAAGTCTGATGATGCTGCAGTGGAACCCGTAGATGTTACATCTGTCCAGGTTCCAGCTGGATCACAGAGGCAGCCACAGCCAGCAGCAATTGCCCCTGTGGAAACTAGGAAATCTACGATTAAAACAAGGCACCGAGATAATGGGGATCAGCCAGGAGGGTCCTCACAAGCAGCAAGGGAGCCAGAGGTTGAGATTGTCACCGAGTCTCTCTCATATGACAGTCTCTGTAACCTGTGAAAAGACAGTGTGCGACGGGGCCGTGAGGCTTTTGCAACTTGGTTACTCTGGGTCTGGGACCTTACGGGAACAGGTGTACAACTGGATGGCACTGAGGCCAGGAATTTAGGGTCCTTGGCCCGGGACTCAGGTGTGGACCAGACATTCGTAAGGGAGCAAGGCCTCCTTTCCCTCTGGGAATGGCTTCTAATGAGTGTGAGAGAGAAGTTTATCCACAAAGACAGAATGCAGGAGCACCACCATAGAATGCACTGGAAGACCATTGAGGAAGGGATCCAGGAGCTGAGGGAGGTGGCAGTATTAGAGGTACTCTTTGGGATGGACGGACAGCATGACAATGACCCTGACAAGGTCAGGTGCACAGGGCAGATGTTGTGGGATCTGGCAACCCTGGGGCCATCTGAATATACTGCCTACATTGCACTGATTAAGGCTGATGACCACCGAGAGACAGTAGGTTCTGTTGCCAGCAAGCTCAGAAATTTTGACAGTATGATTAATGGCCCAATGCAGGCCAAGGTCTCTGCTGTGGCCAGGGACCTCCAACAGGTCCAAGAGGAGATGGAGGGGACGAGAGGGTTGAAAGGAGAGGTGAGGGAGATTATAAGGGAGGAGATAAGGAAGATCAGTGCAGCACCAGTACGAGTCACAGGCCCCAAATCTCATACCCAACGCCCTCCAGCTAAGGACAGAGGATACACCCCACGAACTGACCTGTGGTTCTTCCTGCGAGACGATGGGGAAGACATGGAAAAATGGGATGGGAAGCCCACTTCTGTCCTGGCAGCACGGGTGCGTCAGCTCAGGGAGGGAAATGCCAACCGAGGGAACCGCGCTAAAATGAAGGTAGCCTCGACCTCCCACAACAAAGGTGCTGGGTACTACAGAAGGGAGGATGATCTGTCAGATCCCCTGGAAGGGACCTCCACTATGTATGCCCAGGAAGGAAATAATAACCAGGGCTAGAGGGGCCCTGCCTCTAGCCAGGGATAGGCATGGGATGGCAGGATCTACTGGGTAATGAGGGTGCGATGGCCTGGCACATCAAAGCCACAGAAACATAGAGTGTTAGTTGATACTGGTTCACAATGCACCCTGATACCATCTGTGTTGGGACACATGGAAAGGGGGGGGGTGGTGGCCCATCCCCCATGGAGGCCACATGGAACGCACATGCTTTTTAGGACAAAGGGAGCAAGGGTCTTCTCTGGGAGCCGCCCCTGAGGCTGCCGGGACCAATCAGAGACCTGCGTTGGTGATTGACAGCCCAGGAAACCAATTAGAACCCTGTTTCGCTTTTACGAATCACAGGAAAGGAGTTAGTTTGTGTCTTTTGCTTTCGGCTGGGCAGGGGAGAGGAGGTGGCAGGAGCTCCGGGTCCCAGCATGGGCTGAGCCCCGGGAGGAGGAAGGGCCCAGCCCCGGGATGACTCCCGACCCGGGAAGGCCCCGGGGTGGACTCGGCTCTGGCTCTGGTGGGCCCCGGCTCCGGGATGGCCCCGGGGAGGGGGCCCAGCGCAGTCTTGGCTGGGCTGGGCTCGGCTGGGCTCGGCTGGGCTCGGCTCGGCTCGGCCCGGCCCGGCCTCAGGCCTCGCACAGCGGCAGAAAGAAGTCCAGCCAGCTCATCACCGCGTGTAGCTGCGTCTTTTCCAGGGTGGCTTCAGCCTGGATCTTTACCGTTTGGATACAAGTTTAACTTTTAGTGCCTGAATGAGACTCTGGATTTTCTAAGCTCTCCAGGATGGAAAGCATGAAGCAAGAGGAATTACAGAAGTCTGCAGAAGGAAGACAAGTTCTTATAGAAGGAGAGATCTGGAAAAGTCGCCACTGATAAGTAGCTTAAAACCTTTTTTTTGTGGGCTTTAGAGGATCATGACTTTACTTAAAATTCCTTTAAACTGTAGAATATACTTGGGGAGGTTAAAAGTGCCTGAGAAGAAGACCTTTTTTGCCTTGAGAAATGGGCCTCGGGAAATGGAGCTCTCTGTCTTTGGGACTGGAATTGGACAGAGATACTTGAGTGGAGAGTGAGATGAAGAGTCTTTTTTGTGTTCTCAGCAGCCTGCCTTTAAAATGACACCCCATGTGTTTTTTCAGCAACCCATATACAGCTTTGGAAGGACTGTGAAAATGGGAGGAAAAATAATAATTTGTAGTTTCCTGGCGGATGCAGATTATGAGAGTGAGACACCCTCTAGGCCTAAACAAAAAAAAGGGGCTTTTCTCTCTTGAGTGAACTGAAATTGTGATGAAACAAGTGACCTTTTGTTCACTGTCTATTGCTCATTGAGGAAGAAGAGTGTATAAACAAACAACCCTACATGGGATAGGTAATAAAAAGAGGGACCTTTTGCCCGCTTAGTGTCTGGCAGTGAGACAGTTAACTGCCCTAGTGTCCTGCTTTGTTTAGATAAGCCTTTTGCCTCACTTATCTAACAGACCTTGAAAAGAAGCTGGTTGTAAATTATCCCGCCTTGCTGGCGAGCCCGCAAGGACGGGTAACTGCTATGCTTGCATGTTCACAAATGCTTGTAGATAATTGCAGCGCTAGGTTCAAGGAAGAAGACGCCAAAAAGACCGTGATGAACCCTCATCAAAAACCACCAGGAGGCAGGAAAAGACCCCTAGCAACTGACGGAGCAAGCGCAAAGTGACCGGAAGGATGACCTGGCAGAGAGAGCGGAGACCCTAAAAAGGGGGATCCGGAACACAGTCGGTGCGGCGGTGGATTTGGGAAGGCAGCGACCCCCCCGTCGCCCAGCGCTGCATCTTTGCTTACTCTTTTCTGTAATAATAAATTGGCTACATAATTGGCTTTTAAGGCCCGTTGTGTTATTTAAGTGAATAACTGACCGAAGTTTTTTTTCTGTGTGTTGCTGATATGAAGAAAGGGGGAGGAGGGAATAATCTGGAAATCTCATTCTGAATTGTTTTGTGTTGTTAATAAATTTTCTTGTACCCTTTTTAAGCTTTAAGCCTGCTTTGTCTTTACTCCTAAACTCGATCCCCAAAAGAAATTAAATATATTAAAATTGGCAACCCCAGTCACACCGTGACACCATCAGAACATGTGGAGAAGGTACCTGTTTCCATTGTTGGGGTGACAGGGGGGGATCACAGGAATTTACTTTGCTGGAAGCTGAGATTAGCCTGACAGGGAAGGGGTGGCAGAAACATCCAACTGTAACTGGCCCAGGGGCACCGTGCATTCTAGGCATAGACTTCCTCAGGAATGGCTACTACAAAGATCCAAAGGGACTCAGGTGGGCTTTTGGAATAGCTGCTGTAGCAGCAGAGAGCATTAAGCAGTTGAACACCTTGCCTGGACTGTCAGAAAATCCATCTGCAGTGGGACTCCTGAAAGTGACAGAGCAACAGGTACCAATTGCCATCATGACAGTGCACCGCCGGCAGTACCGGACAAATCGAGATGCTGTGATCCCCATCCACAAGATGATCCGTGAGCTGGAGAGCCAAGGGGTGGTCAGCAAAACCCACTCACCCTTCAACAGCCCCATCTGGCCTGTGCGCAAGTCTGAGGGGGAATGGAGATTGACTGTGGACTATCGTGCCTTGAATGAAGTGACTCCACCGCTGAGCGCAGCCGTGCCGGACATGCTGGAGCTGCAGTACGAGCTGGAGTCCAAGGCAGCGAAGTGGTATGCTACCATTGACATTGCCAATGCATTTTTCTCCATTCCTTTGGCAGCAGAGTGCAGGCCTCAGTTTGCTTGCACCTGGAGGGGTGTGCAGTACACCTGGAACCGACTGCCCCAGGGGTGGAAACACAGCCCCACCATCTGCCATGGGCTGATCCAGGCTGCACTGGAAAAGGGTGAGGCCCCAGAACATTTGCAATACATTGATGACATCACTGTGTGGGGGAACACGGCAACAGAGGTCTTTGAGAAGGGAGAGAAAATCATCCAGATTTTGCTGGAAGCTGGCTTCGCCATCAAGAAAAGCAAAGTCAAAGGACCTGCCCGAGAGATCCAGTTCCTGGGAGTGAAGTGGCAAGACGGACGGCGCCAGGTCCCCACTGAGGTCATCAAAAAGATCACTGCAATGTCAGCACCAACAAGCAAGAAGGAAACACAAGCTTTCCTAGGTGCCATAGGCTTTTGGAGAATGCACATCCCTGAGTACAGCCAGATTTTGAGCCCTCTCTACCTGGTCACGGACAAGAAGAACGATTTCCACTGGGGCCCTGAACAGCAGCAAGCCTTTGCCCAGATCAAACAGGAGATCACTCATGCTGTAGCCCTTGGCCCAGTCAGGACGGGACCAGAGGTAAAGAATGTTCTCTACTCCGCAGCCGGGAACCATGGTCTGTCCTGGAGCCTTTGGCAGAAGGTGCCTGGTGAGACCCAAGGCCGACCCCTGGGATTCTGGAGCAGAAGTTACAAAGGGTCTGAAGCCAATTACACTCCCACAGAGAAGGAAATCTTGGCTGCCTATGAAGGAGTTCAAGCTGCCTCAGAGGTGATTGGCACAGAAGCACAACTTCTCCTGGCACCCCAACTGCCAGTGCTGGGGTGGATGTTTAAAGAAAAGGTTCCCTCTACCCACCATGCCACCGACTCCACATGGAGCAAGTGGATTGCCCTCATCACGTAGCGTGACTGTATTGGCAACCCGAATCGCCCCGGGATTTTGGAGATAATTACAAACTGTAGGTTTGAAGGTGAAGATTTTGGTCTCACTGATGAAGAGCAGCAAGAACAAGTGACCGGGGCTGAAGCAGCTCCACCATACAACCAGCTTCCAGCAGATGAAACGTGCTATGCTCTTTTCACCGACGGTTCCTGTCGTGTCGTGGGGATGAACCAGAAGTGGAAAGCAGCCGTATGGAGTCCCACACGACAGGTTGCACAAACTACCGAAAGAGAAGGTGGATCAAGTCAACTTGCTGAACTCAAAGCTGTTCAGCTGGCCTTGGACATTGCTGAGAGAGAGAAATGGCCAAAGCTCTACCTTTACACTGATTCATGGATGGTATCCAATGCTCTGTGGGGTTGGCTGAAAAGGTGGAAAAAGGCTGACTGGCAACGTAGAGGAAAGCCAATCTAAGCTGCTGATGAGTGGAAAGACATTGCCACTTGAATAGAGAAGCTACCCGTGAAAGTCCGCCATGTGGATGCCCATGTTCCCAAGAGTCAGGCTAGTAAAGAACACTGGCACAACGAGCGAGTAGATCAGGCTGCACAGATAAAAGTGGCAAAAATAGACTTAGATTGGGAACACAAGGGAGAATTATTCCTGGCTCGATGGGCCCATGATGCTACAGGTCATCAGGGCAGAGACGCCACCTATAAGTGGGCACGAGACCGAGGGGTCGATCTAACCATGGACAGTATTTCCCAGGTTATCCATGACTGTGAGACATGTGCTGCCATCAAGCAGGCCAAGCGGGTGAAGCCTCTCTGGTATGGGGGGCGATGGTCCAAATATAAGTACTGAGAGGCCCAGCAGATTGACTATATCACACTGCCTCAGACCCGCCAAGGCAAGCGCTACGTGCTGACCATGATGGAAGCCACCACCGGGTGGTTGGAGACCTACACTGTGCCCCATGCTACTGCCCGGAACACCATCCTAGGTCTCATGAAACAAGTCCTTTGGAAGCATGGCACCCCCGAGAGAATCGAGTCGGACAATAGGACCGACAATAGGACAGAGAACATGGCATTGAATGGATATATCATATCCCTTAGCATGCACCAGCTGCTGGGAAAGTTGAACGCTGCAACGGCCTACTCAAGACTTCCCTGAAGGCTTGGTGGGGGAACCTTCAAGAATTGGGAAACAAACTTAGCAAAGGCCACCTGGATGGTCAACGCTCGAGAGTCCATCAATTGAGGTGGTCCTGCCCAATCTGAACTCTTGCACACAGTGGATGGAGATAAAGTCCCTGTAGTATACACATGAAAGATAGTTTAGGGAAGACTGTTTGGATTAGTCCAGCCTCGGGCAAGGACAAACCCATCCATGGGATTGTCTTTGCCCAAGGACCTGGTTACACTCGATGGGTAATGAAGAAAGATGGGGAAACCCATTGTGTACCGCAGGGAAACCGAATTTTAAGTGAGAACTGTGTGTAAGGTTTTATTATGCAGATGGTAATAGAATAAGGGGTGGATAATATGTTGGGTTGACGTGGCCAGAAATGTGTATTCTATCATCTTCTGTTAAAACCGGCTGGCGTAGTGATTCCTTATCTCCGTGGCACACAGTATCTGGTAATGGTCCATCTTTAAGACAAGATGTGGCAATCACCTTTATCTTTTCCACAACCCATCGTCCCTCCAGGAAGATACCATCTGCTGCTGGCCCATTCAGTCCCACTGTATGACTGATAAGATTCCATCATCCCATTGAGAGATGCTCCAGCATACATCCTTGGGGAGGAACCAAGCCTCTCCTACCTAGATAAAAACGGAGATGTTGGACAGCAAGTTACCCTTCTTTCCACTGGATTCCAGAGGAGAAGCCAAACCTTTCTGCATCATCCCTGGGCTTTTGGAGGAAGGCTGCACCCTTCTACAGGAACAATGCTTCAGCTGAACCACATCTGCCACTGCAGGGGGACTGTAGCCACCATTTGATCGGACTGCTACCAACACCCTGACTGACTGATGGGGTGTCAGATTGTATTCTGACTCTGTCAGGGTTGGGATTGCTTTTGTAATAGTGTATTTCTATTTTAATTTTCCCAGTAAAGAACTGTTATTCCTAATCCCCATATCTTTGCCTGAGAGCCCCTTAATTTCAAATTTCTAATAATTTGGAGGGAGGGGATTTACATGCTCCATTTCAAAGAGAAGCTTCTGCCTTCATTGGCAGATAACTGTCCTTCAAACCTGGACAAGGGCCTTGTGGAACCAAGGAGCTCACTGTGACACTGCCAGGTCTCATGGGAGCAAGGGGCCATTGTGACACTATGGGTCCCCATGGAAGCAAGGGGCCAGTGTGACACAGCCAGGCCATGTGGGAACAAGGGGCCATTGTGTCATTGTGCAGTCCCATGGAACGAAGGAAACCATTTTGACACTGCAAGGCCTCACGGAAGCAAGGGGCCATTGTGCAACTGCGCAGCCAAGGAGAACATTGTGGTATTGCTGGGCCTCATGGAAACAAAGGTCTGTTGTGATACTGTGGGGCCTCATGGAACTAAGGGGGAATTGTAAAGTTGCAGGGCCCCACGGATCCAAGAACCTGGAACGGACCTGGTTGGCTTGGTCTTCTGGGGCCAGAACTGGTTCAGCTGACCTTGGCATGTTGAGGGTTTCTTCTCATCTGCCCCTGAAATCTTGGATTTCCGTGCTTTCCTTTCAGTGGGAATGAACTGTCCTTTCTCCTCCATGTGCCCAATGGCCAAAACTGGGATACCTCCGTATTTGATTATATTCTTGGATTGTTCCAATATGAAACCTTTCAGGACAGACAGCTCTGGCTG